>RXON01003413.1:0-12527 GCA_009667805.1 Leptobrachium leishanense
CTGCGGCACATTATACAGATTCCCCGGCTCTCTGTGAGGCATATTGTGTTACATTATACAGATTCCCTGGCTCTCTGTGAGGCATTCTGTGTTACATTATACAGATTCCCCGGCTCTCTGTGTTACATTATACAGATTCCCTGGCTCTCTGTGAGGCATTTTGTGTTACATTATACAGATTCCCTGGCTCTCTGTGAGGCATTCTGTGTTACATTATACAGATTCCCCGGCTCTCTGTGTTACATTATACAGATTCCCTGGCTCTCTGTGTTACATTATACAGATTCCCTGGTTCTCTGTGAGATATACTGCGTTACATTATACAGATTCCCTGGCTCTCTGTGAGACATAATGTAATACATTATACAGATTTCCTGGCTCTCTGTGAGGCATACTGCATTACATTATACAGATTCCCTGGCTCTCTGTGAGGCATTTTGTGTTACATTATTCAGATTCCCTGGCTCTCTGTGAGGCATTTTGTGTTATATTATACAGATTCCCTGTCTCTCTGTGAGGCATTCTGTTACATTATACAGATTCCCTGGCTCTCTGTGAGGCATACTGGATTACATTATACAGATTCCCTGGCTCTCTGTGAGGCATACTGCAATACATTATACAGATTCCCTGGCTGTGAGGCATTTTGTGTTACATTATACAGATTCCCTGGCTGTGAGGCATTTTGTGTTACATTATACAGATTCCCCGGCTCTCTGTGAGGCATTTTGTGTTACATTATACAGATTCCCCGGTTCTCTGAGACATACTGTAATACATTATACAGATTCCCTGGCTCTCTGTGAGATATACTGCGTTACATTATACAGATTCCCTGGCTCTCTGAGACATACTGCAATACATTATACAGATTCCCTGGCTCTCTGAGGCATACTGCTATACATTATACAGATTCCCCGGCTCTCTGTGACACATACAGTAATACATTATACAGATTCCCTGGCTCTATGTGAGATATACTGCGTTACATTATACAGATTCCCTGGCTCTCTGTGAGACATACTGCAATACATTATACAGATTCCCTGGCTCTCTGAGGCATACTGCAATACATTATACAGATTCCCTGGCTCTCTGTGAGACATACTGCAATACATTATACAGATTCCCTGGCTCTCTGAGACATACTGCAATACATTATACAGATTCCCTGGCTCTCTATGAGACATACTGTAATACATTATACAGATTCCCTGGCTCTCTGTGAGGCATTTTGTGTTACATTATACAGATTCCCTGGCTCTCTGTGAGATATACTGCGTTACATTATACAGATTCCCTGGCTCTCTGTGAGACATACAGTAATACATTATACAGATTCCCTGGCTCTCTGTGAGATATACTGCGTTACATTATACAGATTCCCTGGCTCTCTGTGAGACATACTGCATTACATTATACAGATTCCCTGGCTCTCTGTGAGGCATACTGCAATACATTATACAGATTCCCTGGCTCTCTGTGAGGCATACTGTAATACATTATACAGATTCCCTGGCTCTCTATGAGACATACTGTAATACATTATACAGATTCCCCGGCTCCCTGTGAGGCATTTTGTGTTACATTATACAGATTCCCTGGCTCTCTGTGAGGCATTTTGTGTTACATTATACAGATTCCCCGGCTCTCTGTGAGACATACTGTAATACATTATACAGATTCCCTGGCTCTCTGTGAGGCATTTTGTGTTACATTATACAGATTCCCCGGCTCTCTGTGAGGCATTTTGTGTTACATTATACAGATTCCCTGGCTCTCTGTGAGGCATACTGCATTACATTATACAGATTCCCTGGCTCTCTGTGAGACATACTGCATTACATTATACAGATTCCCTGGCTGTGAGGCATTTTGTGTTACATTATACAGATTCCCTGGCTGTGAGGCATTTTGCGTTACATTATACAGATTCCCTGGCTCTCTGTGAGATATACTGCGTTACATTATACAGATTCCCTGGCTGAGAGGCATTTTGTGTTACATTATACAGATTCCCCGGCTCTCTGTGAGGCATTTTGTTTTACATTATACAGATTCCCCGGTTCTCTGAGACATACTGTAATACATTATACAGATTCCCTGGCTCTCTGTGAGGCATTACTGCGTACATTATACAGATTCCCTGGCTCTCTGAGACATACTGCATTACATTATACAGATTCCCTGGCTCTCTGAGGCATTACTGTAATACATTATACAGATTCCCTGGCTCTCTGTGAGACATACTGTAATACATTATACAGATTCCCTGGCTCTCTGTGAGATATACTGCGTTACATTATACAGATTCCCTGGCTCTCTGTGAGGACATTACTGTAATACATTATACAGATTCCCTGGCTCTCTGTGAGGCATACTGCGTTACATTATACAGATTCCCTGGCTCTCTGTGAGACATACTGTGTTACATTATACAGATTCCCTGGCTCTCTGAGGCATACTGCAATACATTATACAGATTCCCTGGCTCTCTGTGAGCATACTGCAATACATTATACAGATTCCCTGGCTCTCTGTGAGGCATACTGTAATACATTATACAGATTCCCTGGCTCTCTGTGAGACATACTGTAATACATTATACAGATTCCCTGGCTCTCTGTGAGGCATTTTGTGTTACATTATACAGATTCCCCGGCTCTCTGTGAGGCATTTTGTGTTACATTATACAGATTCCCCGGCTCTCTGTGAGACATACTGTAATACATTATACAGATTCCCTGGCTCTCTGTGAGGCATTTTGTGTTACATTATACAGATTCCCTGGCTCTCTGTGAGGCATTTTGTGTTACATTATACAGATTCCCTGGCTCTCTGTGAGGCAATACTGCATTACATTATACAGATTCCTGGCTCTCTGTGAGACATACTGCATTACATTATACAGATTCCCTGGCTGTGAGGCATTTTGTGTTACATTATACAGATTCCCTGGCTGTGAGGCATTTTGCGTTACATTATACAGATTCCCTGGCTCTCTGTGAGATATACTGCGTTACATTATACAGATTCCCTGGCTGAGAGGCATTTTGTGTTACATTATACAGATTCCCCGGCTCTCTGTGAGGCATTTTGTTTTACATTATACAGATTCCCCGGTTCTCTGAGACATACTGTAATACATTAAACAGATTCCCTGGCTCTCTGTGAGGCATTTTGTGTTACATTATACAGATTCCCTGGCTGTGATGCATTTTGTGTTACATTATACAGATTCCCCGGTTCTCTGAGACATACTGTAATACATTATACAGATTCCCTGGCTCTCTGTGAGATATACTGCGTTACATTATACAGATTCCCTGGCTCTCTGTGAGACATACTGCATTACATTATACAGATTCCCTGGCTCTCTGAGGCATGCTGCAATACATTATACAGATTCCCTGGCTCTCTGTGAGGCATTTTGTGTTACATTATACAGATTCCCCGGTTCTCTGTGAGACATACTGCAATACATTATACAGATTCCCTGGCTCTCTATGAGACATACTGTAATACATTATACAGATTCCCTGGCTCTCTGTGAGGCATTTTGTGTTACATTATACAGATTCCCCGGCTCTCTGTGAGGCATTTTGTATTACATTATACAGATTCCCTGGCTCTCTGTGAGGCATTTTGTGTTACATTATACAGATTCCCTGGCTCTCTGTGAGGCATTTTGTGTTACATTATACAGATTCCCTGGCTCTCTGTGAGGCATTTTGTATTACATTATACAGATTCCCTGGCTCTCTGTGAGGCATACTGCTATACATTATACAGATTCCCTGGCTCTCTGAGGCATACTGCTATACATTATACAGATTCCCTGGCTCTGTGAGGCATACTGCTATACATTATACAGATTCCCCGGCTCTCTGTGAGTTATACTGCAATACATTATACAGATTCCCTGGCTCTCTGTGAGGCATACTGCAATACATTATACAGATTCCCTGGCTCTGTGAGGCATACTGCAATACATTATACAGATTCCCTGGCTCTCTGAGTGAGGCATACTGCTATACATTATACAGATTCCCTGGCTCTGTGAGGCATACTGCTATACATTATACAGATTCCCTGGCTCTCTGAGGCATACTGCTATACATTATACAGATTCCCTGGCTCTCTGAGGCATACTGCTATACATTATACAGATTCCCTGGCTCTCTGAGGCATACTGCTATACATTATACAGATTCCCTGGCTCTCTGAGGCATACTGCATTACATTATACAGATTCCCTGGCTCTCTGTGAGACATACTGCATTACATTATACAGATTCCCTGGCTGTGAGGCATTTTGTGTTACATTATACAGATTCCCTGGCTCTCTGAGGCATTTTGCGTTACATTATACAGATTCCTGGCTCTCTGTGAGATATACTGTGTTACATTATACAGATTCCCTGGCTGTGAGGCATTTGTGTTACATTATACAGATTCCCCGGCTCTCTGTGAGGCATTTTGTGTTACATTATACAGATTCCCCGGCTCTCTGTGAGACATACTGTAATACATTATACAGATTCCCTGGCTCTCTGTGAGGCATTTTGTGTTACATTATACAGATTCCCTGGCTGTGATGCATTTTGTGTTACATTATACAGATTCCCCGGTTCTCTGAGACATACTGTAATACATTATACAGATTCCCTGGCTCTCTGTGAGATATACTGCGTTACATTATACAGATTCCCTGGCTCTCTGTGAGACATACTGCATTACATTATACAGATTCCCTGGCTCTCTGAGGCATGCTGCAATACATTATACAGATTCCCTGGCTCTCTGTGAGGCATTTTGTGTTACATTATACAGATTCCCCGGCTCTCTGTGAGACATACTGCAATACATTATACAGATTCCCTGGCTCTCTATGAGACATACTGTAATACATTATACAGATTCCCTGGCTCTCTGTGAGGCATTTTGTGTTACATTATACAGATTCCCCGGCTCTCTGTGAGGCATTTTGTATTACATTATACAGATTCCCTGGCTCTCTGTGAGGCATTTTGTGTTACATTATACAGATTCCCTGGCTCTCTGTGAGGCATTTTGTGTTACATTATACAGATTCCCCGGCTCTCTGTGAGGCATACTGTATTACATTATACAGATTCCCTGGCTCTCTGTGAGGCATACTGCAATACATTATACAGATTCCCTGGCTCTCTGAGGCATACTGCTATACATTATACAGATTCCCTGGCTCTGTGAGGCATACTGCTATACATTATACAGATTCCCCGGCTCTCTGTGAGTTATACTGCAATACATTATACAGATTCCCTGGCTCTCTGAGGCATACTGCTATACATTATACAGATTCCCTGGCTCTGTGAGGCATACTGCTATACATTATACAGATTCCCTGGCTCTCTGAGGCATACTGCTATACATTATACAGATTCCCTGGCTCTCTGAGGCATACTGCTATACATTATACAGATTCCCTGGCTCTCTGAGGCATACTGCTATACATTATACAGATTCCCTGGCTCTCTGAGGCATACTGCTATACATTATACAGATTCCCTGGCTCTCTGAGGCATACTGCAATACATTATACAGATTCCCTGGCTCTCTGTGAGGCATTTTGTGTTACATTATACAGATTCCCGGCTCTCTGTGAGGCATTTTGTATTACATTATACAGATTCCCCGGCTCTCTGTGAGGCATTTTGTATTACATTATACAGATTCCCCGGCTCTCTGTGAGGCATTTTGTGTTACATTATACAGATTCCCCGGCTCTCTGTGAGGCATTCTGTGTTACATTATACAGATTCCCTGTCTCTCTTGTGAGTTATACTGCGGCACATTATACAGATTCCCCGGCTCTCTGTGAGGCATTTTGTGTTACATTATACAGATTCCCCGGCTCTCTGTGAGGCATTTTGTGTTACATTATACAGATTCCCCGGCTCTCTGTGAGGCATTTTGTGTTACATTATACAGATTCCCCGGCTCTCTGAAAGTTATACTGCGGCACATTATACAGATTCCCCGGCTCTCTGTGAGGCATACTGCAACACATTATACAGATTCCCCGGCTCTCTGTGAGGCATACTGCGGCACATTATACAGATTCCCCGGCTCTCTGTGAGGCATTTTGTGTTACATTATACAGATTCCCCGGCTCTCTGTGAGGCATTTCGTGTTACATTATACAGATTCCCTGGCTCTCTGTGAGTTACACTGCGTTAAATTATACAGATTCCCTGGCTCTCTGTGAGGCATTTTGTGTTACATTATACAGATTCCCCGGCTCTCTGTGAGGCATTTTGTGTTACATTATAGAGATTCCCTGGCTCTCTGTGAGGCATACTGCATTACATTATACAGATTCCCTGGCTCTCTGTGAGGCATACTGCATTACATTATACAGATTCCCTGGCTCTCTGTGAGGCATTTTGTGTTACATTATACAGATTCCCTGGCTCTCTGTGAGACATACTGCGGCACATTATACAGATTCCCTGGCTCTCTGTGAGGCATTTTGTGTTACATTATACAGATTCCCTGGCTCTCTGTGAGGCATTTTGTGTTACATTATACAGATTCCCCGGCTCTCTGAGACATACTGTATTACATTATACAGATTCCCTGGCTCTCTGTGAGGCATTTTGTGTTACATTATACAGATTCCCTGGCTGTGAGGCATTTTGTGTTACATTATACAGATTCCCCGGCTCTCTGTGAGGCATTTTGTGTTACATTATACAGATTCCCCGGTTCTCTGAGACATACTGTAATACATTATACAGATTCCCTGGCTCTCTGTGAGATATACTGCGTTACATTATACAGATTCCCTGGCTCTCTGTGAGACATACTGCATTACATTATACAGATTCCCTGGCTCTCTGAGGCATGCTTGTGTTACATTATACAGATTCCCCGGCTCTCTGTGAGGCATTTTGTGTTACATTATACAGATTCCCTGGCTCTCTGTGAGGCATTTTGTGTTACATTATACAGATTCCCTGGCTCTCTGTGAGGCATTTTGTGTTACATTATACAGATTCCCCGGCTCTCTGTGAGGCATTTTGTGTTACATTATACAGATTCCCTGGCTCTCTGTGAGATATACTGCGTTACATTATACAGATTCCCTGGCTCTCTGTGAGACATACTGCATTACATTATACAGATTCCCTGGCTCTCTGAGGCATACTGCAATACATTATACAGATTCCCTGGCTCTCTGAGGCATACTGCTATACATTATACAGATTCCCTGGCTCTCTGTGAGGCATACTGCAATACATTATACAGACTCCCTGGCTCTCTGTGAGGCATTCTGTGTTACATTATACAGATTCCCTGGCTCTCTGTGAGGCATTTTATGTTACATTATACAGATTCCCCGGCTCTCTGTGAGACATTTTGTGTTACATTATACAGATTCCCTGGCTCTCTGAGGCATACTGCTATACATTATACAGATTCCCCGGCTCCCTGTGAGGCATTTTGTGTTACATTATACAGATTCCCCGGCTCTGTGTGAGGCATTTTGTGTTACATTATACAGATTCCCTGGCTCTCTGTGAGGCATTTTGTGTTACATTATACAGATTCCCGGCTCTCTGTGAGGCTTTTTGTGTTACATTATACAGATTCCCCGGCTCTCTGCTAGACATACTGTGTTACATTATACAGATTCCCTGGCTCTCTGAGGCATACTGCTATACATTATACAGATTCCCTGGCTCTCTGTGAGTTATACTGCTATACATTATACAGATTCCCCGGCTCTCTGTGAGACATACTGTGTTACATTATACAGATTCCCTGGCTCTCTGAGGCATACTGCTATACATTATACAGATTCCCCGGCTCTCTGTGAGTTATACTGCAATACATTATACAGATTCCCTGGCTCTCTGAGGCATACTGCTATACATTATACAGATTCCCTGGCTCTCTGAGGCATACTGCTATACATTATACAGATTCCCTGGCTCTCTGAGGCAATACTGCATACATTATCCAGATTCCCTGGCTCTGTGAGGCATACTGCTATACATTATACAGATTCCCTGGCTCTCTTGAGGCATACTGCAATACATTATCAGATCCCTCTGGCTCTCTGTGAGGCATTTGTGTTATCATTATACAGATTCCCGGCTCTCTGTGAGGCATTGTGTTACACTTATACAGATTCCCCGGCTCTCTGTGAGGCATTTTGTGTTACATTATATCAGATTCCCCGGCTCTCTGTGAGGCATTTTGTGTTACATTATACAGATTCCGGCTCTCTGTGAGGCATACTGTGTTACATTAATACAGATTCCCCGGCTCTCTGTGAGGCATTTTGTGTTACATTATACAGATTCCCCGGCTCTCTGTGAGTTATACTGCGGCACATTATACAGATTCCCGGCTCTCTGTGAGGCATTTTGTGTTACATTATACAGATTCCCGGCTCTTGTGAGGCATTTTGTGTTACATTATACAGATTCCCGGCTCTCTGTGAGGCATACTGCATTACATTATACAGATTCCCTGGCTCTCTGTGAGGCATTTTGTGTTACATTATACAGATTCCCCGGCTCTCTGTGAGGCATTTTGTGTTACATTATACAGATTCCCCGGCTCTCTGTGAGGCATTTTGTGTTACATTATACAGATTCCCCGGCTCTCTGTGAGGCATTTTGTGTTACATTATACAGATTCCCCGGCTCTCTGTGAGGCATTTTGTGTTACATTATACAGATTCCCCGGCTCTCTGTGAGTTATACTGCGGCACATTATACAGATTCCCCGGCTCTCTGTGAGGCATACTGCAACACATTATACAGATTCCCCGGCTCTCTGTGAGGCATACTGCTATACATTATACAGATTCCCCGGCTCTCTGTGAGACATACTGCGGCACATTATACAGATTCCCCGGCTCTCTGTGAGGCATTTTGTGTTACATTATACAGATTCCCCGGCTCTCTGTGAGGCATTTTGTGTTACATTATACAGATTCCCTGGCTCTCTGTGAGGCATTCTGTGTTACATTATACAGATTCCCTGGCTCTCTGTGAGTTATACTGCGTTAAATTATACAGATTCCCTGGCTCTCTGTGAGGCGTTTTGTGTTACATTATACAGATTCCCTGGCTCTCTGTGAGGCATTTTGTGTTACATTATACAGATTCCCTGGCTCTCTGTGAGGCATTTTGTGTTACATTATACAGATTCCCTGGCTCTCTGTGAGGCATTTTGTGTTACATTATACAGATTCCCTGGCTCTCTGTGAGGCATTTTGTGTTACATTATACAGATTCCTGCTCTCTGTGAGGCATTTTGTGTTACATTATACAGATTCCCTGGCTCTCTGTGAGGCATTTTGTGTTACATTATACAGATTCCCTGGCTCTCTGTGAGGCATTTCTGTGTTACATTATACAGATTCCCTGGCTCTCTGTGAGGCATTTGTGTTACATTATACAGATTCCGGCTCTCTGTGAGGCATTTTGTGTTACATTATACAGATTCCCTGGCTCTCTGTGAGGCATTTTGTGTTACATTATACAGATTCCCCGGCTCTCTGTGAGGCATTTTGTGTTACATTATACAGATTCCCTGGCTCTCTGTGAGGCATTTTGTGTTACATTATACAGATTCCCTGGCTCTCTGTGAGGCATTTTGTGTTACATTATACAGATTCCCTGGCTCTCTGTGAGTTATACTGCGGCACATTATACAGATTCCCCGGCTCTCTGTGAGTTATACTGCGGCACATTATACAGATTCCCCGGCTCTCTGTGAGGCATTTTGTGTTACATTATACAGATTCTCCGGCTCTCTGTGTTACATTATACAGATTCCCCGGCTCTCTGTGAGGCATTTTGTGTTACATTATACAGATTCCCTGGCTGTGAGGCATTTTGTATTACATTATACAGATTCCCCGGCTCTATGTGTTACATTATACAGATTCCCCGGCTCTCTGTGTTACATTATACAGATTCCCTGGCTCTCTGTGAGGCATTTTGTGTTACATTATACAGATTCCCCGGCTCTCTGTGAGGCATTTTGTGTTACATTATACAGATTCCCCGGCTCTCTGTGAGGCATTCTGTTACATTATACAGATTCCCCGGCTCTCTGTGAGGCATTTTATGTTACATTATACAGATTCCCCGGCTCTCTGTGAGGCATACTGCGGCACATTATACAGATTCCCCGGCTCTCTGTGAGGCATTTTGTGTTACATTATACAGATTCCCCGGCTCTCTGTGAGGCGTTTTGTGTTACATTATACAGATTCCCTGGCTCTCTGTGAGTTATACTGCGGCACATTATACAGATTCCCCGGCTCTCTGTGAGACATACTGCGGCACATTATACAGATTCCCTGGCTCTCTGTGAGGCATTTTGTGTTACATTATACAGATTCCCCGGCTCTCTGTGAGTTATACTGCGGCACATTATACAGATTCCCCGGCTCTCTGTGAGGCATATTGTGTTACATTATACAGATTCCCTGGCTCTCTGTGAGGCATTCTGTGTTACATTATACAGATTCCCCGGCTCTCTGTGTTACATTATACAGATTCCCTGGCTCTCTGTGAGGCATTTTGTGTTACATTATACAGATTCCCTGGCTCTCTGTGAGGCATTCTGTGTTACATTATACAGATTCCCCGGCTCTCTGTGTTACATTATACAGATTCCCTGGCTCTCTGTGTTACATTATACAGATTCCCTGGTTCTCTGTGAGATATACTGCGTTACATTATACAGATTCCCTGGCTCTCTGTGAGACATAATGTAATACATTATACAGATTTCCTGGCTCTCTGTGAGGCATATTGCATTACATTATACAGATTCCCTGGCTCTCTGTGAGGCATTTTGTGTTACATTATTCAGATTCCCTGGCTCTCTGTGAGGCATTTTGTGTTATATTATACAGATTCCCTGTCTCTCTGTGAGGCATTCTGTTACATTATACAGATTCCCTGGCTCTCTGTCAGGCATCTGGATTAACATTATACAGATTCCCTGGCTCTCTGTGAGGCATACTGCATTACATTATACAGATTCCCTGGCTGTGAGGCATTTTGTGTTACATTATACAGATTCCCTGGCTGTGAGGCATTTTGTGTTACATTATACAGATTCCCCGGCTCTCTGTGAGGCATTTTGTGTTACATTATACAGATTCCCCGGTTCTCTGAGACATACTGTAATACATTATACAGATTCCCTGGCTCTCTGTGAGATATACTGCGTTACATTATACAGATTCCCTGGCTCTCTGAGACATACTGCATTACATTATACAGATTCCCTGGCTCTCTGAGGCATACTGTAATACATTATACAGATTCCCTGGCTCTCTGTGAGACATACAGTAATACATTATACAGATTCCCTGGCTCTCTGTGAGATATACTGCGTTACATTATACAGATTCCCTGGCTCTCTGTGAGACATACTGCATTACATTATACAGATTCCCTGGCTCTCTGAGGCATACTGCAATACATTATACAGATTCCCTGGCTCTCTGTGAGATATACTGCGTTACATTATACAGATTCCCTGGCTCTCTGAGACATACTGCATTACATTATACAGATTCCCTGGCTCTCTGAGGCATACTGTAATACATTATACAGATTCCCTGGCTCTCTGTGAGGCATTTTGTGTTACATTATACAGATTCCCTGGCTCTCTGTGAGATATACTGCGTTACATTATACAGATTCCCTGGCTCTCTGTGAGACATACAGTAATACATTATACAGATTCCCTGGCTCTCTGTGAGATATACTGCGTTACATTATACAGATTCCCTGGCTCTCTGTGAGACATACTGCATTACATTATACAGATTCCCCGGCTCTCTGTGAGGCATACTGCAATACATTATACAGATTCCCTGGCTCTCTGTGAGGCATACTGTAATACATTATACAGATTCCCTGGCTCTCTGTGAGACATACTGTAATACATTATACAGATTCCCCGGCTCTCTGTGAGGCATTTTGTGTTACATTATACAGATTCCCTGGCTCTCTGTGAGGCATTTTGTGTTACATTATACAGATTCCCTGGCTCTCTGTGAGACATACTGTAATACATTATACAGATTCCCTGGCTCTCTGTGAGGCATTTTGTGTTACATTATACAGATTCCCCGGCTCTCTGTGAGGCATTTTGTGTTACATTATACAGATTCCCTGGCTCTCTGTGAGGCATTTTGTGTTACATTATACAGATTCCTGGCTCTCTGTGAGGCATTTTGCGTTACATTATACAGATTCCCTGGCTGTGAGGCATTTTGTGTTACATTATACAGATTCCCTGGCTGTGAGGCATTTTGTGTTACATTATACAGATTCCCTGGCTCTCTGTGAGATATACTGCGTTACATTATACAGATTCCCTGGCTGTGAGGCATTTTGTGTTACATTATACAGATTCCCCGGCTCTCTGTGAGGCATTTTGTGTTACATTATACAGATTCCCCGGCTCTCTGAGACATACTGTAATACATTATA
>RXON01003415.1:0-24651 GCA_009667805.1 Leptobrachium leishanense
TGATATATATATTTTATTTTAGCGGGCACCCGGCTCTTTTTTTTAATGTAAAAGTTTTTTTATTGGAGTTCACACATATAATGATACAGCATTGCAGAAATGATGAAACTAGAATGTTTCTGAAATAATATAAAATTTGGGGTAAGATACTCATCTTTATGGCCGCCATACGTCCCAGCCAGCAGGATTCGTTTGTGCTCCATGTAGAGAGCTGCTTCTCGATGGAGTTCAAAAGTGGCATGAAATTTTCCTTTAGGATGGTGCCTCGCGATTTAGTAAGGGAGATTCCAAGGTATTTTAAAGAGGTAGAGCGCCAATCAAAAGGGTACGTGCTACGCAAGGAGCTAAGGGATGAAGCAGCAATATTTATGGGGAGAGCTTGTGTTTTACTCACATTATTTTTATAGTAAGATAACGCGCCAAATCTGTCAAGGAGGCAAAACAGGGGAGGGAGCGATATCTCCGGGGTGGTCAAAAAGAGCAGTATGTCATCTGCGAAAAGTGGCAGACCAAACTTTAGTAACACCAGCCGCATATACCCCCAGTGTAGGCGATCGAACGCCTTTTCGGCGTCCAATGCCAGCAGGAGTCCGGAGGTATTAGTCCTATGGGCCAAATCAATTATATCATAAAATCGTCGGGTATTGTCACACGTCTGGCGGCCTGGGACAAAGCCGGTCTGTTCAGTCGCGATCAATGATGGGAGTAGGGGGCCCAGCCTAGTAGCTAGTAGTTTAGCATACAATTTGGCGTCTACGTTCAACAGGGATATAGGGCGGAAGTTGGCACAGTGTGTCGGGGCTTTACCAGGCTTGGGCAGGGTTACTACCGTTGCTTGTAACATCTCCGGAGGGATGATGCCAGTGTTCTTAATGTCATTAAAAAACAGGGTAAGAGTCGGAACTAGTGAGGATGCAAATACCTGATAATACAGATTCGTAAAACCGTCGGGACCAGGAGCTTTATTTTTTGGAAGTGCCTTAATAGCCTTAAGCACCTCCTCCTCTGTAAACGCAGCAAGCAAATCTGTAGCCTGAGAGGGAGAGAGGGAGGGAAGGTGCGCCGCTTGGAGAAAGAGATCTATGTCAGCCTGGGTAGGGGACGGTACAGTGTGATCCAATCCTAGGTTGTACAGGGAGGCATAATAACGTGCAAATTCATCAGTAATGAGGGCCGGATTATAAATTTTGACATTATTAGCATCCAATAGGTACGGTATGTTGGTTTGCATTCTTTTCCCTTTCAATTTAGACGCCAGCAATTTCCCCGATTTATTCCCTTGGGTATAATGAGCATAGTTAAGCCGTCTAATTGAGCGTGCCGTGACCTGGAGCATCAAGTGCTCCAACTCGCGGCGCTGCGCAGTCAATTGAGCGGTAATATGAGGGGTGGGCGAGGCTTTATTCTGGGTTTCTAGGTCAGTGATGCGTCATGTAAGAGCAGTCATCTGAGCATTTAGGCGTCTTTTACGCTGCGCTCCTTTCTGTATAAAATGTCCTCGCATCACTGCTTTGTGGGCCAGCCAAACCGACGCTGTTGCAACGTCCCCAGTTACATTCGTCATGAAATACTCCTGGAGGAGTTGTAACGTTGTTTGCACGTCCTCTCTGTCTACAATGAGTGAGTCATTAAGTCTCCAATTCCCCATCCCCCTCGGTGGAAAAGCAGCCTCAAAAGTGAGCGTAAGCGGAGCATGGTCAGACCACGTAATGATGCCAATGGTCGCCTCCAGGAGACGAGACAAGGCTGAGCTATGTATCAAACACAAGTCAATTCTACTATATGAGGAGTGGACATGAGAGAAATAGGTGTAGTCACGTGTGTTGGGGTGACATATCCTCCAAGTATCATATAGGTCAAATGAGTGCATGAATTCCCGTAGTTGTTTACTAGAGGGCGGGGGGGAGCGGGAATGGGGGCGGGGTTGGCTCGTCTGAGTGTCAACTTCGAGGTCAGGAATGCAATTAAAATCCCCACATAGGAACATCATACCACTAGACATTTTTTTCACTCTACAAAAAGCTTTCCGCAGATAAGAAACCGGGTTGTCATTAGGGAGGTATAAATTAGCTATAGTGACTGGTAACTCGTTCAGCGTACCCACAAGAATCACAAGGCGGCCCAACGGATCAACATACTGAGCCGAACACACAAAGGTCCAATCTCTATGAAACATAATCGAGACGCCTTTGGACTTTGTCGGAGCAGTGGAATGGTAGGCCTCAGTGTACATACGCGATTTCAAAAATGGAGGACGCCTCTTACAAAAATGAGTCTCTTGCAAACAAACAATAGCCGGTTGAGATTTATGCAGGTCACGAAATAAAGCATGGCGTTTGTACGGAGTGTTCAAACCCCTGACATTTAAGGAATAAATCTGGAATTGGGGTTTACTCATTTGTGGTTACGCCCAGCCCTCTAGAACTCACAGAGGACAGTGAAGACAACCTCCTCAGGAGAATGGAGGGATTCCCCTGCACATAATAGCACCTGTAACCGTGTAACATAGTGCATGCCAAACAAACAAACAATACATACATTACATACATAGGTCGAACCAAAAGGAAACAAAAAGAAAAAGAAAAAGAAAAAGCAAGAAAAAAATAAAAAATAAAAAAAACCGACCAAACTTCAGAGAAAAAAAACTGCACTCCATGAGCGCAGCTGAATGGAGTCAATCAACACAGCAGATTGGTATAAGTAGAAAACAAAACTGTCAAGAAAACTCCAGTAGGGGAAACAACAGTCCCAACTCTACCTGAGAAGGACCGCGCCAATTCACAGGCCATTGAAAGGCCTCGGGGCTTGCCGATTAAGAGACCAGAACAGGCCCCCATGAGCGACCCGTTGAGGTAGATCAAAAAAAAAAAAAAAAAGGTCAGTCCAGCATCCGTGGAAGAGTTCTGACACCCAAGGAGACGGGAAGCAGCATGGCAAAGTGGTAGAAGCACGCCCCAGTGTTGGATCTCACAGGGCCAGAGCCTCATTTCGGTCGAACCCGATGCCACTCCGGAGAAACCTTCAGCGGCGAAGATGATTCCTCCCGGGGGGAGTAAACTCAGACACAACTTTCCAATCCGTCAACAGACGCATGCCAGTGAGGGGGTCAGGGATAACGTGCAAGACTCCCTCCCGCCATAACAAGATCTTTGTGGGGAATCCACAGCGATACGCCATGTTGTGATCACGTAGAATTTTCGTGAAAGATGAAAATTCCCTTCTTTTAGACATGGTAGCAGTTGACAGGTCAGCGTAAAAAGAAATTTCAGCATACGGGGATGGCAGAGGCATAGATTTCCGTGATGCTCTCATTAACGCTTCTTTAACATGGAAAAAATGCACCCGGACTAGAACATCTCTAGAAGCTGAGGGCGGCAGGTTCTTAGCGCGTGGTAATCTGTGTGCCCGATCGATCAGGAAATCCTGTGACGAGTACGTTGGGACTAGGATCTGGAAAAGTTCCAAAATATAGGGCTGAAGGTCAGCAGGGTTTACTGCCTCTGGAATACCCCGGATCCTTACATTGTTACGCCGCGAACGATCCTCCAAATCGGCCAATTTCGTTGCCATGGCGTCATGTGCAGACTGCAAAGCTATATGACGGTCCACTAAATCGTTATGGCCAACATAGGTCGTCTGTCTTAGCCTCCAAAGAGTCTGTCCTCTCACCCAGATCTTGTACATCGCGCCTCAGCTCCTGCAGCGCCTCTTTAAGATCCGTTTGAATAGTAGCTCTAAGTTCTTGCAGCATGGCATGGAGTCTGCTTTCTGAAGGTGGTAAGCTGTCAGACATGCAGGGTGGGCCTGCTACGGCCGCTCCCATGGTGAAGGAGGAAACAGAGGAAGGAGATCCGCCATCTTGGGCCTCACGAACCCGGTCTTTTTTTGCAGATTTTGCCGGTTCCAACGCTCGTTGCGCCTTAGGGGGCACCATCTGGAGGCTAGGAGATGTCACCCAGCTGTGGGTGAAGTTTCAGCCCCGGGGTTGCTGTAAATTAGCCGCAGGAGTTAAAGGTTTAGCGCCGGTCACAGGAGCTCTCCTCACATGCGACCGCGCGCTGCAACGTCCGGCCACGCCCCCGGGCACCCGGCTCTAACCGCGGGTCCGCGTTCGTTTACTTTCATTTTATTTTCGATTGAATTTCTGACCGCAGCGTCCTTCCCTCTGCCTGTCTTCACGAGACGCTGCATGCGCTCGCTGATCGGGTGGGTGGGGCCCCTGCTAGGTCCGTGCACGCGGGGATTTCCCAGCGCCAGAGTCTCTTATCTCCAGCGCCATGCCACGAGGCAAAACCCCGCAGCGTCCAGCCTCCCCAGCGGAGGAAGCAGAGCATTCTTCAGAGGACAGTTCGGGTGAGCAGCAACAAAAGCCTAATACACCTGTTCTGATCCAGGCACAGATGGCTCCTTCCCAGCCTGCCACCCTTGATCCATATATGCAGGCGTCTATTGACTCTGCAGTTTTTAAAGCAGTTTCTGCCCTGTCAGCGGATTTCACCCGCTCCCTTAAAGAGATGATGGCTGAGAATCGCCACAATGATGATCCCCCGCCACTGGCGGCTATTGATAAGGGCGATATTCTCACCGCGGTGAGGCCCCCCGAGACCCCCCTGGCCACCACCACGGGGAAACAGTCAGTGAGACATGCATGACACATGACTGGAGGGGTTGGCATCCCCGCAAAAATGCCGGGACACGTGCACCCATCCCCTACCACTGCAACCCGTAAACGGGCCTCTGCACACACGGTGTCAGCGCACACCAAAAAGGTTAAAATTTCTACAGTATCCAACCCTGACACCGCTGTTGTCCCTGCTCCGCTTCAGGACACTAACCTGGATTCGGAGGAGGATACCAATAGCGATGCCATAGATGTGTATGCCTCAGATGAGGATTTTACTGAGACCTCAGTGGAGGTGGATTCAAAAGCCCGCCCGGGCATTATTTACGACCCATTGGGTAACCCCCTTTTTTGTCCAGAGGACCTTTCCCATCCACGGTCCGCCGAATGGTCCCCACTACCCCATGTGGAACAATGGGTGGACGCACAGGCGCGCAAAGCACTGGATAAGGCTACTTGGAACTGCATGAAGGCGGAATCTCTTCGCCCCACCACGAGCGGGAAAACTTGTTTAACCCCTGACGTGGATAAAGCCTTTGTGGACTTTGTCACACCTAAGGGATGGATTCCCAACAAAGGCATAGACCACGCATTTAGGGTTTGCCAAGATAAATTACTGGACACCATGGGTCCTTTGGTTAAATTGCTGGATACAGCAGAACAGGCAAAATTATCTGGTGACCTCATGCACCCCGTTCAAGATACCAATTGGGCCCAGAGGTCGCTCAGTTTCCTAGATAATGCTAACACAGCTCTTGCCTCCGAAAGGCGTAAATGCATACTCTTGAAAATGGACCGCCAACTGGCTGGCATAGCTGATCGTGAATTAGGTGCTACAGCTAATGGAGCGTTATTCGGCAAAGGTTTCTTGAAGAACATGAATGAATATTCTGGTGCATTCAACACGATGGACCGTGTGTCCAACTCACTAAGAAAGGTGTTTTCTGGGGTTTTCCCACGGGCCGGTGGATATCGGGGCCGAGCTACCGGCCGTGCAAAACCCATCTTCTCTGGTCCCATGGGAGGCAATCCCTCCACGACCTCTGCTCCTGCACCTTCCCCGTTCTTCCCTACCCGTTCACGGCCGTGGCGTGGCAGAGGATTCCGGGATGCCAGAGGAGGTCATTCTTCCTCGACCTTCAGACATGCAGGTAATTTCACACCTCATACACCCGTCTACAACCAAGGTGGGGGGTCGTTTAAAATATTTTCACACCGCGTGGTGTCGCATTACAACGGACCCTTGGGTCCTCAATACTGTACAAGGGTAGGTTCTGGAGTTCTCTTCTCCCCCGCTCCAGATGACGATTCCCCACCCTCTCCGCTTTTCGGGGGAGGGGAGGACGTTAGTGGAGCGGGAGATTTCGGAACTGTACCAAAAAAGAGCCATAGAACGGGTTCCACAGGGGACCTCAGGTTTTCTGAGCAACTTGTTCTTGGTTCCCAAGAAGGACGGAGGCGTCCGTCCAGTCATCAACATCAGAGAGTTGAATGGGATGGTGGTCTACTGTCACTTCCAGATGGAGGGCATGCACATGCTCAAAGATCTCTTGAGAACCCGCGATTGGTTGGCAAAGGTGGATCTCAAAGACGCATATCTGACCATCCCGATTGCCAGGGAATCGTGGGATTTCCTCCAGTTCCGCTGGGGTCCAGACCTCTGGAGATTTCGTTGCCTGCCTTTCGGCCTGTCATCCGCCCCTTGGTGCTTTACCAAGGTACTGAAACCGGTCGTGGCATGGCTACGCGCCAAAGGAGTCTGCCTCATTGTATACCTGGACGACGTATTGTTAATGGCCTCGTCGGAGAGTCTACTACGTCTCCAGGTACGATGGACGGTCAACCTCTTTCAGTCTCTGGGATTCCTTGTGAACCAGGAGAAATCGATTCTTTCTCCATCTCAAACCCTAGAATTCCTGGGATTCGGGGTGGACAGTACCCTGATGTCTCTCAGTGTTCCTCTGCCCAAATGTCGATTTTACGCGATTTTACGTGAAGTCG
Organism: Leptobrachium leishanense; assembly: GCA_009667805.1. Taxonomy (NCBI): domain Eukaryota; kingdom Metazoa; phylum Chordata; class Amphibia; order Anura; family Megophryidae; genus Leptobrachium; species Leptobrachium leishanense. The sequence continues at coordinate 6,623 of RXON01003415.1, forward strand.
ATTTTACGCGAAGTCTGATCCCTTTTGGGGGCTCAGGCTCCATCATTACGAGATCTGGCTCGCGTGATCGGCCTTTTGGCAGCGACAAGGCTGGCGGTGACACCAGCCTCCCTGCACTATTGGCCCTCCAACGCCTGAAGGCCCTTTTTCTCAGGAGGGGTCTTCCCTACACTGCTCAGATCTCTCTCTCGGGAGAGGCCAGATTAGATCTGGAATGGTGGACCGATCACCTCCACTCCTGCAACGGCAGGCCTATCCTGGTATCGCCCCCGACGATTACAATCGACTCCGACGCTTGTGGGTCAGGTTGGGGTGCTTATTGCGAAGGTTCCTCCACGGGAGGTCGCTGGTCCGCTCAGGAACGTCACCTACACATGAACGGCTTGGAACTCTTGGCAGGGCTCTTTGCGCTCCAGAGTTTTCTCAAAGACCACACACATCGATCAGTCCTCCTCCGGATGGACAATTTCCCGGCGGTCCGATATATCAACTCGCTGGGCGGTCCTCGCTCCCTACTTCTGACAACAATGGCTTCCCGTCTTTGGGAGTGGTGTTTTCAGACAGGGATCATTGTCCAAGTGCAGTTTATTCCAGGAATCTCAAATCAATTCGCAGATTGGAACTCGAGACACACAGAAGACTACGGGGATTGGCGTCTGCGCTCATCAGTGTTCTCTGACGTGACGGCCCTGTGGGGGCCGTTTCACGCGGACTTATTCACCTGCCGGCTCAACGCCCATCTCCCGATCTTCTACAGTTGGCAGCCAGACCCACTGGCCGAAGCAACGGACGCTTTCCGGCAGGATTGGTCCGGGGCTCGCCAGTACGCCTTCCCGCCATTTCAACTGATCGCTCGCACGCTGCGACATGTCAGGACCCAGCAGGTCCAGGTGGTTTTAATCACTCCGTTTTAGCAGAACCAGCATTGGTTCCCGATTCTGTTGGAGCTCCTAGTGGATGTTCCACATTATCTCCCGTCTCTCCCGGATCTCCTGGTAGACTCATCCGGGCAACCTCACCTGCTACTATCCACAGGCCACAGTCTGTTGTTGGCCTCGCTGGTATCGGGAGGCCCGGGGGAGCCAGAGGGATTTCAGAACAGACTACGGCGCTCCTACGCCATGCGTGGGCCCCAGGTACTAGATCCTGTTATAAATCGGCTTGGCTCACCTGGCATCATTGGTGTCTGTCAAGGGATCAGGATCCCTTCTAGGCCCCTTTGAGCTTGTATTGGTCTTTCTTATGGAAATCTTTGATCAAGGCAAAGCTTATCGCACGCTTAATGTATATAAATCTGCTCTATCGGCCTATCATGTGGGCTTCCATGGGACACCTTTAGGCAAACACCCGTTGGTCTGTCGTCTGCTTAAGGGTATCAGGGCTGACCGTCCCCCGTTGCCGCGGTATACGACAACTTGGGATGTGACCCTGTTACTGCATTTTCTAGAACAATGGCCCTCTAACCCGGTTCTGACCTTGCGTCAGCTTTCTGCTAAATTATTAGCCCTTTTATGCTTGATATCTTGCAAACGGGTGGCCGATGTCAGGGTGTTGGAATTCAATGCACGTTCCTTCGTGCCTGAGGGTGTGCGCATTGACATCTCCCGCCGTACTAAGACGGCCATTTCGTCTGCGTTTTATCCGGCTTTTCCATTACGCCCGGCTTTATGCCCGGTTTTGTGTCCTCAGGGATACGAATCCCGTACAGCTTCGCTCCGGGGTCCAGGGGTTTCTCCTCTCTTCATTTCCTTTAAATCTCCTTTTGCCCCGGTAGGTACGACCACTCTTGCACGCTGGCTTCGCTGGCATTTGAGTTTAACCGCTGTTGATACCTCTATGTTTGGCGCTCATTCGATTCGCAGTGCTGTGGCGTCTTCCGCTGTGTCGGCAGGTTGTCGGTTGGAGGACTTATTACGATCAGCTGACTGTTCCAGGGAGTCCACCTTCCGATCCATTTATTTTAAGCCTGTTGTTCATTGGTCATCCGCAGTTGTGGGTTAGCTTTGAACAAGCAATAGGAGCCTCAGAGTCGATGTATTAAAATTATAGAATTTGATGGGCGTGGCCGGTGGCAAGCGAGAGAGGACGTGCTTTGAAGGAGCTCCGCACGTCTCCTCCACTTAAGGACCCCCAGCTGACTTATCCTGCGGAAATTATACATTAAGGGGTACCTGTGCTGCTGGCTACCGGTACTGAGCCACCCGGAGCCCGTTCATCCCCCCCTCCGAACCTGAGACCGATCTGAAGTCGCCATCTTGTGCTGCAGAGAGAAGCTGGCGGCCATCTTGCGGCCCATTTCCTGCCTTCGTATGAGCACCGGCCCTGCGGGTCTGACCATTATGCCCCAGACTGAGCTACAGTGGCGGACTGTGGAGATGGTGGGCCCTCGTCTCCCGGTCAATTTGGAGGACTATCATCAGGGGGCGAAGGATGGCCCCGCAGGTTGGTGGGAGGACGGACTCCCCCCGCAAGCTGGAGTCGGAGGAGTCATGGATCTGGGCCTGGAGGCTTGCCTGCAAATTTTAGCGGAGGAACCTGAGGATGATCCGCTTATTAAGGGGGTCTGGCGGCGGATGATGGCGGCGTTGCCGGGAGACAGCAGCCCCGAGGTCGGATGTTCGACAACTAGATGTGGTACCGCGGTCGATGGATCCTAAGGAGCCGAGACTGCCTGATGTTTGCGGCCTACGCACCTGGGATGTGCCTGCAGGGGCTGAGGTACCCTTTGCTGCTGTGGTTGTTGTTGAGTGAATGAAGTGCGGGACTGGTGACTCGGAGATCGGGCCGCTGTTCACCCTTCAGCCCTCAGAATCTGCACCGGAGCTGCACGGCAGGGAACCGCTGCTACAACCTGTAGAGATCCAGCTCACCGCGTACCTCCTCAGGAAAGTGGAGCTGCAGAAGGCACCGCAAATTGAGAGGCTGTTTGCGGGCGGTAGGATGTCTCCTACCTGGCCCTGCGATATGATCACCGCTGTGAGTGGAGTGGCCCGGGGGATCGGTACCCGTTGTGGTCTATGGAAGGTGCCATGGCTTGATGAGGGTGTACTCCCGGCCCTTTTTCTAGACGCGGGCTGAAGAGGACTGACTGTTTTTTCCTGCCCTGACTTGGGCACTTTCCTGCTGCAGCGGCCTCCCTCGTGGATTTTCCCCTCTCCCTTCCCCATTGATGAGTATCTCTGCTTTGAGTACCCTTTTCCCCTCTCCCGACCTCATTGTTGAGTTTTTGCTATGTTATATTTTGAGGTTTCTGAGACTTTTTTGGCCACGTGCAGTTGACTCTTCCTTTTTTTTTCTCTCTCTCCCTTTTGAGACCCCCCTCCCCATTTTGTTTTGGCTTCACTGGGTTGTCCTAGGGGAAGAGTTATAGGCTGGAACCCAGCTTTTCCCCAGGTGCCCAGGCCTGGTGCCATTAACCGCCATGGCCTTTTCCCACGGTTTTTAACCGGTTGGGAACGTGCCAGAGGCGGCACTAATATGGCCTTTGCCATCTTTCCCTCACCCCCCATTTTTTTCTCTCCTTTTTATAATTATATTTGATGACTTTCGCTGTTTATATTGCTATCTATACACATTGTAGTTTCGATGCATATGATTCCTGATGACCTTTTCTTATACTGTGCTGTTTTTCTTTATTTTCTTTACGCTGAGTTATTGCAGACGACTATATGCGGCCCTGCGAGGCCCTCACTTTACGTTTTATTTGTATGATGACATATTTCAAAATATAAAATTTTGAATACAAAAAAAATTATAGAATTTAGCTAAGTATGACGATAAGTTAGAATTTTAATAATAAGACTCTGAGGCGAGTATTGCCCGCCACTCCCACCGCTGTTGTGTTTATTGTATTTCTGGGTCTAAGGATCCAATATCTTCCACTCTCACGTCTTCTTTTTCCTCAGCCTCGTGAAGGATTTCCTGGTATCCGGTGGATTGCCCTTCGGGTTCCCTACGCACCTACACCGATCACCTCGTACAGCAAAGAAAGAGGAAGTAGGAGGGATGTTGACCGGGTTTGATGGGCTCTGACAGGAAGGAGGACCGATCCAAAGGAGTGAAGGGGTGTCAGAAGATACCATATATACCTGTTATTACTGTTATTATGTGTTTTTCTCTTTATTTCAATATAAATGCTTAATATTTCCAAAGTTCTTGCTAGTTGCCACTTGCTGCTATGTTTAATAAAGCAAGAAAGAGAAGCAATAGGAGCCTCAGTCTTATTATTAAAATTCTAACTTATCGTCATACTTAGCTAAATTCTATAATTTTAGAGTGCCCTCCAAGAGGGGATATATGCTAGATATTTGCCATAAAAGGTGTATGTCCAGGTAGTGCCCTGGGGGACAGAAAACAAGGACAAAAAGTTAAAAAAAAAATTGTTTTTAAAGGAACAGTGAGTTTTCCATGAAAAAAAGGTTAAGAATAAAAAGAAAATTCCTTCAAATATCGTGCCTAGGAGGTCCCCATAACCTGCCTGTGAAGTGGCGGATTTGTAGGATGTATAGAAACATTTTAAAACAAAAAAATGACATTTCAAATGACGGTAAATGGTTTTCCTTTAATCTATTCATAAACAACTGCTTGGGGCGGCAGCCTGTATGAATATAGGAGACATTTTAGGACACACAGAGCAAGTTTAGTGATTTTTTGGGCTAAATTATGGTGAAACTTATGCAGGCTTTGGATGAAAGTAACAATAGGTGCTTTCAAATTGGGCTTTTAGTGCCATCACACCGTAGCCCCTCTGTGGTATTGTGGAAGAGTGCAGGGTTGGACCCTGCGGTCCATATTAAAATGATATGAACCTGGTATAGGCGTCAGTGGCAGTGCACCCAAATATTATGCCTTTGGTGGCCATTATGGAAAAGGGAATGTGGTTATTGTCATAGTTAGATGATTCCTGTTATTGCAGTGATCGCCTAACTATTACAAACAAAATAATAAAACATTTAAATGTTTGTGTGTGTTTTAGTAAAATGTGATATAGGGGGTCTCTAGGCAGTTTTGGTTTTTAACAATTGGCCTTAGAGACCTTCTTTCCACTTATACTTTTAATGCATTTATTTTTCCAGATGGCATATACATTTAATAGACACACCTTTGGAAAGGTCAGACTGTGACCTTTCCAACAATGTCTCTTGTTTGTATATAGCCCTAACTGATTAGGAGATAGAGGGGTCCAAAGAACCTCACCCTGTCCCTTAATCAGTGGTGTATTTTGGCCTAGGCCGACTAGGCCCAGGCCTAGGGCGGCACTTTCCAGGGGGCGGCGGCCCACACTGGGTGGCCCCACTCCTAAAAAAAGTATTTTACCAGGAAGGATACATTGAGATTTCACTAATTTTCAAGTATGTCCTGGGTAGGCAAGGCCTAGACTTTCACTTTCCAGGGGCAGCAAAAAACCTCACCACTAAATGGGTTACTCACAGAGCACCGAAATGACGCCAACTTTTTGGTGTTCTGTAGTTCCCTGCACTTAGGAGAATAAAATTTCCCCCCCTGCAGTGAATTCACCATTCACCGCAGGGTCCCCAAAGTGCATGGAGTCGGCCGCTGAATGCTGCCACCGCAAACCCGTGGCCTGCTGTTTTCAAAAGAACTACTGAACGAAAATGTCTGGAATTTACATATAAGATCCTATGATTGATAATAAAAAGTTCTGTTACAAAAAGAAAAACTGCTATTAAAAGAAAGGGGGGGGGGAATTTGCCCAAAAAAATCTGAAAAATGACTAAAAGGTACTAAAAAAAAATCAATAAGTAAAGACCTTTTACTGCAGATTAAAATAATAAATGATTTATTAGATATTGCATAAAAACGGGAATATTTTTAACATTGAAACCTATGGGGTTCGCCTGAATAAACCTGCTGATTGAAACCACCAAACATCAGGGCATTTCACTGCCATTTCTCTGAGTCTCAGTACCACATGACTGGCTGAACCACGTGAAACGCGCGCGCAGCTGCCCGCCCTTTCGTTAACACAGACTCTACTCTGGACTGAACACCCACGGGAAGGGAATCAAAGCTACAGTGCACCCTCTGGCAGTGGCACCCCACTGCTGACAAGATGGCTCCACAGCATAATTGCTGTGTGCTCATATACACTCGGTTTGCTGGGAGTTTTACTGCAGTGGATTCTGATGCACTCATACACACCACACATTGCATTGCTGGGAGTTTTATTGCTGTGGATTCTGATACGCTGACACACACCACACATTGCATTGCTGGGAGTTTTATTGCTGTGGATTCTGAAACGCTGACACACACCAAACATTGCATTGCTGTGAGTTTTATTGCTGTGAATTCTGTGCACTTACACACCGCACATTGCATTGCTGGGAGTTATTGCTGTGGATTCTGATACGCTGACACACACCAAACATTGCATTGCTGGGAGTTTTATTGCTGTGGATTCTGTGATACACACTGCATATTACTGTGAGTTTTATTGCTGTGCAGTTCTGTGATATGCTCATACACGCTGCACATTTCTTTGGGTTTTATTGCTGTGCAGCTCTGATATGCTCATACACAGTGCCCATTTCTGTGGGTTTTATTGCTGTGCAGCTCTGTGATACGCTCATATGCAGTGCACGTTTCTGTGGATTTTATTTTTCAACCAATTAGAGCGGCTGTGATCCCGTTTACTTGACATGCGTGGTTGTTCTTTGTAAAAATGCTTGAATTTAAACATTTCATAATTTTCTTTATTTCAATAGATACATTTGAAATGGTATACAAAATATACAAGTAGGCACTTGGTATCCACTTTTAATATAAAGAGAGGAAAAGGCGGAGCTCTAAGAGGAAAAGGTGGAGCTTAAAGAGGAAGGGTGGGGATTAACCAGGAAGAGGTGTGCCCTTGACTGGAAGGGGTGCGTCAAATTTAAATTAGGGGGTGCACGAGTTTATTCAGGCCTAGGGCAGCACAAAACCTAAATATACCACTGCCCTTAATACAGCATTCCCTGTAATTCTGGGTCAGTCATCAATCAACCGTAATCGCTTCTTGGCACGATGACATCATATGATCTGTGACAGGCCTCCCGCGAGGCCTGGGCCTAGTCAAGCCTGGCCGCCAGGAAACATGCCACGGATCGGTGGTAAGGGGCCACAAGAAACAGAGAATGGGAGGACTTACATGGTACATCCTTCACGCTCCGGAATGAAACCGGAGGACGTACCACATCCATCCTTCGTGCTCAACTGGTTAAGGACCAAGGACATGCCCTGTATGTCATGGTCCTCTAACTTCCTCTTCCTCCCGATACTTACATCTCTGGCTGGGGCTTTGTGGTGGTCTAACCTTCTTGAAGTCAGACCTCTGGTTTTAAGGGCCTGCCTTTCACACAGACAGCAGACGGCCCGATGACGTCAGTTTCAGCCGCCTTCCCGTGCCAGCCAGGAGAATACCTGAAAGTGAGGGTGGTTCTTCGGACCCCTTTCCCTCCTGAACGGCAGAGAATAAAAAAAATAGAAAGGCATCACTCGAAAGATCACAATCGCGCCGGATCGCGGACTTGTCCCGTGGTTGGCTAAAATCTTAGATGTCAGCCAAGCCTCTGAGGCCTCCTCCTGCCCACTGACATCATCGCCATATGCACAATGACGTTAGTTTGGCCGGTAACCCCCTAGTTGTCAAGTTGAGATAGGTAGGTCCTTTGGACCCCCATATCTCCTGAGCAGTGGCAGCTAGAGGATCATATTTAGTATCATTGGAAAGGCCAGAGCATGGTGTAAATAAAATAATATATAAATAAATATAAAATAAAAATAAATAAATAAAGATATCGATTTTTTTTAAATAAATTCTTTGTCTAGTAATAATAAATACGTATAATAAAACAGGATTTCAAATTATGTTGAAACATGATGAGAACAAAATGGTCAAAATGAGGTCAAACACAGGTGAAGTTGCTCGCCAGTGAAGGGGTTAAAAAACAAAAACATGTAAACATTGGGTATTTCTAAACTTAGGACAAAATTTAGAAACTATTTAGCAGTGTCTTTTTTGTAGATCTTGGGTGTCACAATTTTAAAAAGTGTTTTTTCCATTTCTTCAAAATATTTCAATTTTTTTATAGTAAATTATAAGATATGATGAAAATAATGGTGTCTTTAGAAAGTCCATTAATGGAGAGAAAAATGGTATATAATATGTGTGGGTTCCATAATCGAGAAAGAGGAAAATTACAGCTGAACACAAACAGCGAAGAAACATAAAAACAACAGTGGGTACTTTCAGACTGATGATGCTGAATCTGTCTGGTCAGTGGCATCACAAGAGGGCTGCGGGGCACCCAGTGCTAAAAGAATATACAAAGTATTTAACCAGGAAGGATACATTGAGATTTCTCTCATTTACATGTACTGGGGAGGCAAAACCTTGGCTGTCACTTTCTAGGGGGGTGGCAAAAAAGGGTGCCACTATGCGTCCGGCGCTCACAATACCCCTCGTCTGGCGGGGGTGAGTTCACTGGCAGAGGCTGGAGCTGATTGGAACATATCGCTCAGCCTGCTGTGTGTGTACAAACACTCGAGCAGGCTGCATGAGCTGCAAACACTTGTGCAGCCTGCTTGAATGCCTGTGCACACGCAGCAGACGGCGCGTGCGCGAAATATTCTTATCAGTTCTGCCAGTCAACAGTGTTTCTGGCTTCCACTAAGCTCCTCCTTTACACTGATGCCACACTTTGCATGGTTAACGCTGATGTCAGTCGATCAGGTGGGATTCGGGAAGGAGCAGAACGAGGGGAGCCGCGCTGCCGTAGGGGATCCCCTCACTTCACCTCACCTGGACTCTCTGGGAGCGGGACAACCAGGCCAGGCCTTTACTACGCCACAATATAGGCTTGAGCATTTTGGACTGAGCAGCCCACCTTTTTTTCTACACTGCGCACATTAATGTGAGTCTTATTGCTGTGGAACTCTGTGATACGCAGCACGCATTACTGTGCAGCTCTGCGACACCCCCATAATGTACAGTGTTGTATGTGGGTCACGGAGCTCCACAGTAATTTGCAGTGTTTACTGTGGAACTCTGTGACACCTCATAAACACTGCACATTACTGTGGAGCTCTGTGACGCCCTCATAAACACTGCACATTACTGTGGAGCTCTGTGACGCCCATACCACACTTCACAGTAATAAAACTCAATGTAATTTACCGATATTAATTCATTCATTTCCCCTCCAGCATATCAATTCATTCATTTCTTCCCTCAGCATATCAATTCATTTATTACTCTCCCATCATATCAATTCATTCATTTCTTCACCAGCATATCAATTATTTCCTTCCTCCCTCAGCATATCAATTCATTAATAAATTAATAATCCCCAGGTCCCCATATATTAATTAATAATCTCCAGGTTCCCCACATATATTAATTAATAATCCCTAGGCCCCCACATGTATAAATAAATAATTCCCAGGACCCCGTATATTAATTAATCTCCAGGTCCCCCAAATGTATAAATTAATAATCCCCAGGTCCACCATATATTCATTAATAATCCCGAGCTCCCGCCCATATGCATAAATTAATAATCCCCAGGTGCAGGGTGGTGAAGGAGTCGCATGCGGCTCTGGAGCCACAGGTTGCCAAATCTCTGGCCTAGGCTGCCTTGCCAGGCGGCTGGCTCTGTCAGCTGGCCGACCGGCAAGGGAGGCTAGCGGCCTACCGGGAAAACATCTGGTTTGCTCAATGGCCAGTCCAGGCCTGGTTCCTACTGAAAATAAATATCTTTTTATATATATATATATATAACACCAAAAAAAGAGCACTCAATATCAATAACCACCTTCATCCACCATTTTCTGCAACCAAAAAAAACACATTTAAAAAATTCAAAAAACCTGACTGAGGTAAAATGATGGGGATTCAGTTAACAAAGTATGATCATAGTTTGCGTAAGCCTGTCACAGTTGCCAATGTACCCCATCGTTGACAGGTCCTATCTAACTTGACTGTATCTGCACTTACAGTATCCACTCACCCTGGAGCTCCCCAGCAGGCACTAGCCTTTATAGGCTGTCACGGTGGGACACACCCGTGAACAGGGAGGGGTGCATACCCAAGAGAGTAGTCAGCTCTCCATATGTATAAAACAAACCACAGGGGGGGTTGCACTCAACCTAAACATGCAACATGAGCGGGTGCATCTCAGATATGACTTGCAGAAAATGGTGGATGAAGGTGGTCATTGATATGGAGTGCTCTTTTTTTGGTGTTTTTTATTTAATGTCTGAGATGCCCCCACTCATGTTGCAAGTTTAGGTTGAGTGTAACCCCACCTGTGGTTTGTTTTATATATATATATATATATATATATTTACCTAAACTACATAAATTGCAATCTCCCCGTTTATGAGTCAGGACAAATCAAACGGCACGCTGACTACAGTCAGTTCTCTCAAATATCTAGGTATGTGGTTAGACCCAAATCTATTTATTGGCCCTGACATTGAAAAACTCTCATCTAAACTTTCCCCCAAACTAGGTGCCCTGTACAGAAACAAATCCTGCCTGAGCCCCGCGGTAAGAAAGCAGATAGTACAGCAAATGCTTATGCCGGCTATTGAATACGGAGATGTAGTGTATGCAGCCACCCCGCAAACGCACCTTCATAAACTTACTACATTATATAACTCATTCTGCCGCTTTGTGCTACAATGTAACTACATGACCCACCACTGTGACATGTTAAAAGAACTAAACTGGCCATCGCTGGAATCTAGACGCACCCTTCACCTTTCCAACCTGGTGTTTAAGATCTTTTCTGGGAAGCTACCACCCTACCTGAATAGACTGCTTCCCCCAGCAGTTTCCTCATCCTATAACCTCCGATCCAGGACCAGCACCTTACTTGCAATACCAAAATACAAAAAGAAAGTGTCTCGATCCTCATTTTCCTACAGAGCACCGCAGTTATGGCATAACCTCCCAGACGCCATCAAATCTTCCCCCAGTCTAAAGTCACTTAAGAGATCTCTATTAACATACCTCAATAAGGAATGCACCTGTAAACATGTAACATAGTGACTTTCAGGTCTATTCAGAGAAAGTTGAAAATCAGGAGAATTGGCAGGAGAAAAGAACAATCTAGACCAGGGGTCTGCAACCTTGGCTCCCTGATGTTTTGGGAACTACATCTCCCACGATGCTCAGTCACCCATTAGGCTGACTGAGCCACATGGGAAATGTAGTTCCCAAAACACCACGGAGTCAAGGTTGCTGACCTCTGATCTAGACCAAATAGCTGATTTGGAAAGTGAGATAAATGGGAGAATTTTTCAGGTTTGGCTATATTGACCTAGAATTTTCACTTCTCCGGTTATTCTCCTGAGTTTCACCTTTCTTTGAATAGACCTGTATATTTCCTACATATTTATTTTCTGGGTTAATCTGTATATTTGTGTTGTTTTTATTTAATATCTTGCATTTTATTACTTTGTATTTCTGTAACAATTCAATGTTCTTGAATCCAGGACAAACTGAAACCCAGAGAAATCTCAATGTATCCTTCCTGTAAAACCAGAGAAATGTCAATGTATTCTTCCTGGGAAAATACTTTATAAATAAATAAATAATATATTTATTGAGACATGCAACCTAGAAGATTTCTGTATTCCTCACCTAAAACCGGATTAACATAGGGGCTCCAGGCCTATGCCCAATAATTGGCTCAAAGAAAGGATAAGTATCAGGGTATTTCAAAGAGATCCGAATTGCTGGAGAAAGGTAACCGAACGCTGATTTTCATTGTTCGGTTACCTTTCTTGGCCATTCGGCTATCCAGAGAACAGGCAATTCGCCAAATCCTGGCGAATTGCCTGCACATACGGTGCCTGTTCGGTGCCTGTTCGAGGGCAGTGAAATCCCCATGAAAAAGCACTGCTTCGGCTATTCAGAGAACACAAACCAGCAGTGAAATCTTCCCCTAATGCCCTGCCATTCGGTGGTTTCATGCGGCAGGTTTATTCAGGCGAATCCCATAGTCTTCAATGTTAAAATTTTTCCAGTTTTAATTCAATATCTAATAAACCGTTCATTATAAAATTCTGCAGTAAAGAGTCTCTTTAATTATAGATTTTTTAGGATATTTTAAGCATTTTTCGGGATTTTTTTTAAGTTTACTTATTTTTTCTGTAACTTCCCTTTTTATTATCATTCATTGGATTTTATATGTAAATTTCAGACATTTTTGCTCAGTAGTTTCTTTGCAACCAGTGTTTCACTTTTCAAACATTCATACAAACTGTTTTGCTAATTTATTCACTCCATTCGTCTGCGGTGTCGGCTTTTTCCGGCGGCTTCTCTGCGTGTGATCGGCTCCTGCTCGGGTTTTTACGTGGTTTTCGGCAGGTTAATCCAGATGTTTTTGAGGGTTTTCAGCGTGCATTCGGTGGGTATTGCGGTTAGTTTTCGTCGGGTTTGCAGCAGCTTTTCCCTGCAATTCAGGGACCCTGTGGTGCTTGCTGAATACACCGCAGGGTCACCGAAATGGGATCGGCAAAAGGAACCGAATTGAAGAGAACGAAAAGTCACCGAACGTGCGGTGATTTTTCGAATCTCTTTGAATTACCCTGTATGTCTGCATTGATGGGCATTTGGACCCATGTATCTTTGAGGTCAAAGAAGCTATAGGGTCATGTGAGGTGACACTGCAAAGGCCTAAGCATGACCTTTCCAATGATGCCAAACATGATTAGGTTTTATGTAGCAATAAAAATAATATAATAAATATTTAAAAATTTTCATTATAAATTGAGAAATGATGTTGCACTAACTCACCGTCTCATTTCTCATGTCACCAACAAGTGTGAATGTGATGGCAGAATCTGTTATTATGCAATGTTTCATCAAAAACCTACAGGGTTATTCAGAGAGCGGTGAAAAGCAGGAGAATGACTGGAGAATGGAAAATTCTAGGCCAAAATAGCCAAACCAGAAAAATTCTCCCATTTATCTCACTTTCCAAATCAGCTATTTTAACCTAGAGTTTTCCATTCTCCAGTCATTCTCCTGCTTTTCACCGTTCTCTAAATAACCCTGCTAAACTGCCGCACTGCAGCGAGGAGCTCAGGGGGTCCTTTAGAACCTTACGTCACTAATCTTTACAGCGCACAAGGTGAAGTGAGGCATCATTGTAAAGGTAAGAGTCTAGCCTTTGCATTGATAACAAATATGACCATGTAAACTCTAAACAAAGGGGGAAACAAAGAATTTCGAAAGAATTTTTTTTTGTATTTAAGATTTTTATTTTGCATACCAAGGGTCACAGACCGACCAGCAAGATATCGCACGGTCATAAGAAACATATAAAACATGAGGGGGGGTCTTCACAAGTAAGGGTCAAAATATTGAAAAATGGGGGGGCAACAATAATAGAGAAAAATTGTCTCAGAGTAAGAAGAAAACAAAAAGTCACTGCTAGGATGTCCCAGCCGGGGGACATGCATATGAAAAAGGTCAAAAAAGAAAATGTCCACACCGGACACAAGATGTCGTCTGGAAAATCGTGCATAAAAATAAAATAAAAATAAAACAAACAGAAGTCCTCAGAACACCGCTGGAATCAAAGAGAGTCCTCAGGAGCAGCATATACGGGGGAGGGGAGTCATCCAAATATACTTCAAAAACGCCTCGTAGGGCCGTCATCATAGAAGACATCTGAAACAACAGAAAAGGGGGGTTATGGGAGAAAAATCGAAGTGTCTCTCAATTAAAGTCAAAAAGATTAATGCTGCCAAAAAGACAAAAGTGTCCTCAGGAAGTGTAAAATAAAAGAAAACAAAAGCGTCCTTAAGGAGACAAAAACAAGAGGCCCATAGGCAAAGGCGACAGACAGTCAGCAGTTTATTCATCCATTGTCGAGTGGCGGTAAAGGCTGAGGGGCAAGCTGGGCACAGAAGGGCAGGCCATGGTACCCAGCCGCAGCAAACCCGTAGCCGAGAGATCGATCGCCTTGTAGAGACAAGACCCGAGGCCTCCCATGTAGCCCATCTCCGCTAGTTCTGGGTTCGGCCAGTTGTGATGCTGGGGGGTGCAGCCACGCCATCTTGATAACCGTTTTTCAAAAATCAAAGTGGGGGGTGAAAAAAGAGGGTTCAATATTTTAAGAAAGATACCTATATCTCAAAAACAGAAGATGTTACAGGCCTGAAAATAGGTATTTAGATTCATCTTGAAAAATAAATATTTTACTATTTTCCGAAAATCCAGAGAGGGGGCAAAAGGGGGGGTTGAAAACTTTTATTAGTATACCTATATTTCAAAAACCGAAGATGTTACTGGTGTGAAATTTGGTATTTTCAATCTTCGTGCAAAAAAACCCAAACATGTCTTTTACCATTTTCCAAAAATCCAATTAAGGGGGGGTCGGGGGAAAGGGGTGTGAATACTTTTATCAGTGTATCTATATTTCAAAAACCAAACATGTTACAGATGTGAAAATTGGTATTTACAATCTTCTTGAAAAATAAACCTCATTTACAACACAAAAAAAATTCATGGACGCATACGAATGAAACAACTTTGTTTTGTAGCCAATACTCCCTGACTAACGTCTGCAGTAAACATTACTTATTACTTTAAGATATCAACCTGTAAATTATATTTTGTACAGTTTGAACAATAAAAACTCATGTTTCTTTTAAAAAAAAATTAACAAATCCCAAAATCCACGCGAGCGAAACCGCGGGCAAAAGCTAGTAGAATATATAACCACAAAAGGTTTGGATGATAAAATGTTAAAAAATTATTTTACTTGCTGTAAATTATTGAAATCTGAATTGAAATTTCGTCTCACAGCTTCTGCTTGTTGATATATACTCATACCTGCACTATTTAATAACCTAAAATATCTTTTAATGTCAATAAGTTATTAAAAAATCCCATCAAAATCTACAGCTCCAGGCCCATAGAGATCTTAATCCGGTCCTGCGCGGCGCAAGACAAAGTTAGCTAGCAGGAAGGCAGTAAAGACACATACACAAACGTGCAGAGTAAAAACCACTTCAATTTTATGGTCTGTAGATTTGGCTTCTACAGCATACATATAATGAAGTAAGAGTAACCAATCAGTGTACAAATATTTTCCACGTCAGAGTTGACCAGCACAGTCAGCCCAAAAGCACTGTTACCATTTCTAGTTTGCATTTGACTTATAGGGAAAGACAAAAACATTCTTTCAGCCCAGTATCCCCCTTTATAGTATGGTCAGAGAAAGGGGAGGGGGACCTTTCTAAGTCATATCATCCCACATTCCAGAGACTTTCTACAGTGAAAAGGTCTGCAGTTACATGTATTTAAGAAAAGGCTTATTAGCTAAGGAGTATATTTGGATAACTGTATATATATATAACAGGGACATTATAAAGGATTAATATTTTAACAGTTCTCTCTTTGATCACACACACAATTGCGATCACTCAAAAGGATAGGACAAAACAAGTTATTGTTACTGATCGTAGCCAGAGGGGGAGAAAGAGAGTCCAGAAAGAGAGTCCAGTAAATACGTAGACATTAATATGAGGGGGCATGTCCGGACCGTTGACCAAGATGGCCGCACATTGAAAGCTCTCCTCTACCTCCTTCCGATGAAAAGCCTTTTAATTCAACTTCGGTGCTGCTATGGTCTGGGGCAAATGCCCTCCGAGCACATACCTGCTTCCCGCGCCGAGACCTTCCTCTCCTCCGACGGACCCTAAAATGGCAGGCGCCTCAGCACCAACAACTGCTATAGACCCGACGGTGGCTATAGCCCGGCTCGAATTCCGGCTGAAGTCCCTACTGGCAGGCATGCCGACGAAGGTGGATCTGGCTGATATGCTGTCGGACCTGCACAACTCGGTCCGGCGCGACGTGGACGAGGTAAGGGAGGAATTGGTGGCACTCTCGGGCCTCGTGTCGCATCTGGAACAGGCTGCGGCCCACCCATTAATGACTGTCCCAGTGGAAGCCCTCGCATATTCCGGCCTGAGGCGATTGTTGGATGACCTGGATAACAGGGGACGCCGCTATAATCTGCGGCTTCGTGGTCTCCTCGAAATGGATCCCCCGGAACACCTGGAGGAGGTACTCCACCATTTTTTTAATATGCTCTTAGGCCGCGATCCCCAGGCGAACCTAGAAATTGATAGGACCCACAGGGCACTTCGACCACGACCTCCGGAAGGCGAACCTCCCCTGGGACGTGTTATGCTGCTTTAGCTCGTACAAATTGAAAGAGAAGGTTATGGAGCACGCACGTCTCGCACGTCTCGCACGTGGGACTTTGAAGGACAGACCCTGGAACTCTACCACGACTTGACACCGTTCACCTTGGCGGCACGGCAGCACCATCGCCCGATCACACAGGCACTCCGACAGAAGAACGTGCCCTACCTATGGGGTTTCCCATTTGCGCTCGTCATGCGCTTAAATGGAGTCACTTATGCTATCACCTGCCATGGAGATGTCGCCCCTTTCCTGGAGTCTTTGAACCTGCCCCCGATGGAGATACTGGACTGGGAACGAGGGGAACGTTAGCAGCCTGGCGGACAGGCCCGCTTGCAACGCCCTCCGCGACGCAGGCGGGTCGGAGAAGCCTTGGACCTGATCGACCCGCGGCCCCCAGATGTTACGAATTAACCCTGGTAATGCCACAATTGCTTCTGCTTACCGACTGCCGTGGCTACCCGGGAGCCCGTGTGTACGCGTTGACCATGCGCAAGCCCAGACTGCCCCCCCGTGAGATGTACCTGTATGTGCCGCACTGTGGTTGATGCCCACCACGATACTCTCCCACCCCACATTTTTGCTGACCGGCACCGGCCCTAGACCCCCCCATCTCTGCTCCTGAGGGGGATCATGTCCTCGGACCCCCGGTGGCTTCAGACTCCGGGGGGCCCTGGAGGGAGAGGGTGGGGGACGGCTACTTTGACATGAGGGTGGACCCTCCCTTTGCATCCTGCTCAACAGCGCCTCACTTGTTTATGCGACGAAACCAACGAGAACACGAACAATTTTCTTTTTGGCGTGATTATGGTGGATTATGGTGGATTATGGTGGATGGAGACACTTGGGTGGGGCTGATGGGGGAGGCCTGCGAGATTGCTCTGGACCCTGCTCGCGTGGCCCTATGGGCCCATACGCAGAGGCTATGGACCTCTCCGTCGCTGACTGGTATATTTCTCGTTCAAGGCGGTGACCTGTACCGCACATGATTCACAGGAAGGTTATAGAATGGGGGGTGGGAAGGGGGGTCGGGTTGGGAGGCTCGGAGGCCTAGTGCTGACCGTCTCTTATAAGGATGCTTTTGAACACGAATTGGGCTACTCATCGGCCCCCATGACCTCACCCTCATTGGCCACCTGACCATGCCCCATGGTCTGCCTCTTCCCTATACCCACTGGGAGTACTGCCCATGCATTTGCATGGATCTGAGTGCCTTTGGCCCTGGGGGAGGGGAATGGCCACCATGTCTCGAGGAATACGATACCGCCCTCCTACTCTGAGCTGGACCCCGGTTCGCTCCGCAGACTCTGCTGGGGACTACCGTGCCATGGACACGGGATTTCTTGCCCCAAGGTCCTTCGGGTCTTAACTAGCTGAGCTGGAGGGTACTTTGCTCTCCGCTCAGCTGCTTCCCCGCACCCCCCCAATGGTTATGGGTGGCCCTGGCTCTGTGGTGACCTCACTGATGGAAAAGTAGATGGGAGGGCCTGATTAAGGGGGGCGGCTGGGATGGATACATGTGTCAGACGCAGGTCTCCCGGGTCCGCGGCCAGGATGTGAGTGGTATGTGTTATTGGTTATTAATCACATTTGTAATGCTTCTTAGCTATGTTGCTTCGGTTGTGTTGTCTTGGTTCACTGCTGTGCTGATTTTACTGACTCTCCTGTCGGAGGAGACTAGAATTTGTGAGCTACTGTTTTTGTTACTTACTTCTTTTGATCCACCTCTCTTATCTTACTCTTTTTCTTTACTCAGAGAGGTTCGAGCTGCTCCCGGCTCTCCTTTTCTTTCCTA
>RXON01003416.1:0-60887 GCA_009667805.1 Leptobrachium leishanense
GAAGTTTTCACCTCACAGTGACCACATACAGTGATTTACATAACCCATTGTAAAGGGAATCAGATAGTGGGTGGCTGAGACAATGTGACTCCCAGCCTTTCAGAATAGGTAAACAGATAACAGATATCTACAGAGAAAGCACTTTTGCATAATCCACAAGTTACACAAACCTATTGTACATTCTATAGGAAGGAAAGCATTTGACTTTAGTGGCGGGTAGTGTTTTTAAAAACCACATTTAACTAAAGAAATATAAGTCTATTTAAAACATAAAAATGAGCAATTGACAATACATTTAAAACCACACAATATAACTGAGCATAAACTAGCAGGATGGTGCAGGGGAAAACATGATTAATTAGAAGTCTAGCAACAGTTTTACACTAAATCTAACAAAGGAAATTAGTTCCTATAAATAAAGGGTAAACGAAATATAACAAAATAAGTATGAAATTAAACTAAATAAATCCTGTGGCGGCCGTTCCGTCACAGGAATGTATTAAGGGAGTATTTGAAGGAAGGGAAACTAGCAGAGTCTGATAGTACGAGGGAGAGCGTTCCAGAGGGTGGAAGCTGCACGTGAGAAATCCTGGAGTCCATCATGGGTAGAGGTGATGCGGGGAGAAGCTAGGGGCAGGTTTGGATGAGCTGGTTTGGTGTGTGAATTTGAATCCCTTTGCTCAGCTGAAAAAGGACCTAAAATTCATACCCTATCCAAACAGAGCTGGTCCCACCCATCTCCCATACACAAAATATACATTAAAATATCTAAAAATTTTAATATAATAGCATCCATATTCTTCCCTGATCGTCTGGCTGTCTGAGTTGCATGTGCGTTATTTCCAAAATTTCTGAACCCTAGTCTGCGGCAGACTTCAAAAGTCGCTGGAAGTCACAAGTCTGACGCAATGGACAATGGTACATTCACAATAGTGTTGTTGGATTGGTCTGACGACACGGATGACTTTGTGCAAGGTCATTGTCGCACGAATACGGATGCAGTGGACGTCCAGCCTAAGATGAGTCTGTAGATCTGAAGTCTTTCAGGGTAGAAATGGAACTCACTTTTAAATCAGGGACACAGAAATTTATGTGGTCAAAGAGTCGTCATTTGCATATACAAAATCACAACATCTTCTAAGTGAGGGCCAGGTCATCATTGCAGCATGTTCCGTTCTGTGTCTTTGTTTCTTTTCCAAAGGTGGATATGTTTCTGGGAGGGCATAAATAAAAGGCCCACCAGCCTACCTCATGACTGAAAAGCAGCATGAGCAGTTATGGTTTGCTACACAGCAGCCTGTGGTTTCATTTTTGGATAGGACTCACCTTCACTAGAGGTGCCTTGACGTCGGCAGGTGAGCTTACTCTCTAGTGGCCATTAAAAAGAAACCAAAGCCTCTAATTGTGTTTTGTTTCATACGGTGTATTAGGAATAAAGCACAGACTTTTTTTTCTTATGTTCTAAGGGAGGTTTTGGTGTAATCTAATTAGATTTAGATACAAACAGTGAGAACATTATTCGAACTTTCTAAATGAGTTAAAACAATGACAGATTACAGTTTAAAACAGGCAGTTTGTCACACAATGAAGATTATGTTTGAGGAGCTATTAATCTGATATTTACAACTCTCTGAGAGCAGGTTTACTGGAAGGCTAATCTGATCAACAGATTGTTACTATGACCTTGCATAATCACAATCACACAAAAATTCTGCACATAAGAGAGGGTAATGGGCCAATATTGATTAGGAGTCCTGCGCCATACAAAATATGCCCTCCCTAAATTCACATAATGCACGTCACATATCTCCCACTTTCAGAATGACAGGGCAAGTTTAGATCCCAAACGGATGGTTTTCCACTGACGAGACTTCTCACGGTCCCTTTTTGCACCATCTGCTAAATTCCAGGGTGCTGGCACACAAGCAACGTCAGTGGGGTCTGACAGTTGCCGCAGGGTACCCTACGTTGTGGGTCCATAGTCTCCTCCGTGACAGCCCGCAGTTTGGTCTGATGCTCTTGCAAGGTCTCTGTCAGGGCCATTATCTGTGCCCGAGCAGCAAGCAACTCAGCCTGCAACAAGCTGACCAGACCATCCGTGGTCTGCATGGCACCATCTCTCAAAAGAGGAACAGCCTGAGTGCCAGCCTCCCCAGTGACCCGATACTGCCTGCTGGGAAACTGCTTAATGCTGTAATCCCTGGGCTGTGACGGTATTTCCCTGTGCTTTGGCTTGGCCGCCCATCTTTTTCTTCCTCTTCCCGCTGGCTGGTCATGTGCCCTACAAAATATTCCCCCCAGAGGCCTCCTCCAGGGGCCTCGGCAACTTGTAGCTGGGCTGCATTCTACAAACTTTAAGTCCATTTCGAGTGCCCATTCCTCAGAAGCGAGCCCCTGCAGCACGGGCCAAAAGGCAGAGTCCTCATACACATCCAGGTAGTGCCCCGGGATGGCGCACAATTCCACATGTCTTACTATCCTGTGGGCTGCCATAATCGTCTCCCCCATTAAAGCGGATCTATGCTGGGCCAGGACTGCGAAACACATAGCCTGGGGGAGGTCTCATCAGTTTCCCAATCCTCCTCACTCACACATTAACCCTTTCGCTGCTGAGGCTTTTCCCGCCCCTGTGCTGAGGTCATTTTTACCGGTTTTGCTCATCATGTTTAAACGTGTTTTGAACGCTTATTTTAGTATATGACCCAGACATATTATATATCGTTCTTTCCGTCAGACTCGGTAGATTCATAATATGTCATTATTATATGTATACGTTATGTCATGTCTGTATATTATAACAAAAAATTCAATAAAATATGTATTTTCAATAATTTACAATGTGTAAAGTGTTTTTTTTCACATTTTAACATGCGAGCAATTGCGGTTATATTTTGTATGGGGTGCGCTTGTTAAAAAAATTAGAGATGGGGTCTCGTTACATTTTTTTTGGGGGAAAATTACACTATTTTTAACAAACGCACCGCATACAAAAATCGTTAGTGCAGCATCATTGTTCACATTATAATTGAAATGGGAACAATATTGCTGCATTAACAAACCAAAAAAAAGAGAAAAAAAAAGTATTTTTTTTTAAAAATTTTTTTATTTTTCTTTTTCTTTTTTTTTTTTACAAAATTTTTCACTTTCATGTTTGATATAGTTGGAACGGCCATGCTCTGGCCGATCCAACCATACCAAAATTTAACCCCTAGCTGCCACGGATCGGGAGATGGGAGTTCCAATGAACTCCCTATCTCCACAGTTGGTGGCAGTTAAGGGTTAAGTCCAGGACTGGCGTCATCGTGCTACGCACGATGACGCCAGTCCTCAGGGGGAGTTCCCGGAGGCTTGGCCGACATCCAAGATGTCGGCCAGCTCCGGGAAAGGATCGCAAACCGGCGCTTTTCAGCGCCGATTCGCGATCCAGCTCCCCAGGGGTTAATGCCAGGCATCATTTGGAAGGGCAGGCTGTGCCCTTCCAAATGATGCCTGGGTTAACCCCGCAGAGCCGCCGATCGGGAGGGAGAGAGGTCCGAAGGACCTCCCCCCCCCCTCCCTTTCAGGCGCCTCCTCCGCACATGCGGGGGGGGGGCGCCTGAATTTGGTGTCATCGCGCTGCCGCGATGACACCAAATTCCGGCGGCTGCTGTTCCGGATGCCGGGCTGACATCCAGGATGTCAGCCCGCACCGGAGGGGCCAGCGATCGGCCGGAACCCGGCCGAACGCTGACCCCAATGGGAGGACGCGCTCAGCGCGTCCTCCGCATACCAGCGGGAATGCTGAGGACGCGCTGAGCGCGTCCTCAGCAGCGAAGTGGTTAAAGCAAGACCTAATATTTTTTATTCTGTTGTTCGTATGTTGCCCATACATTCCATTGGGTTTGGGTCTATTATGCCCTTAGCCTTAATGGATTCTGATGCCTAAAGGCGTCATTTCCGATGCGCTCGTTCGGGGGATTTTCGGAACTTCCGGTATCCACACCTGAATGTATTTTAGATTGTTGATTAAAGAAATGTGGACTTTAAAAGAAAGAAGATTCGGACGGACAAGTCAGTTCATGAATAAGTCAGAGGACGAAACGCGTCGAACTGACTTGCTCGCTTCTATTTTTCGTTCGTTCGCCCGCCGGATCGTCCATTATTCGTCCGCGAATCGGATCGTCCATCATTCACTTTGGATGTCTCCAGGTCTTCGGTTCCCCAATTGGTTGTTCTGAAAGACTGTGGCTTCACCTGTGATTTGGACTTCTCAGCACGGAGTGGTATCCTGGCCAGGCTCTCCTACAGAAAATTACGCTTTAAGGACGATGTCTTTCCGGCTGTGGTGACTATCCGAACGAATTGTTTAAATATGCGCTGTTGCACACTTTTATCCATTGTGTGCCACTAATTTTGTGAGTGGCTTCCTTTCTGTGGTTTTATGTTTTATTAAATTTTTGACAGTATTACGCTATGTCCTTGTGTATGCTCTAATTCTAGAGGCTTTGTACTCCCTTGAAGATCCTGTACCAACAAACAAACCTATTTGACCATCTATAAGGTTGTATTGTACTGCATGTTCTATTTTTTTTCTAAAAGACCTAATATTTATATACAGAAAAAAAGGCGTTGCGCCTGTACTCAGAGTGGCTGCAACAGCCAGGAGTAACAACCCAGCTCAGGTTTAAAACATAGGCAAAAAAAAAGGCAACTAGGGATGCACCGAAATTTTGGCCACCAAAAATTAAATCGGCTGAAAATTGTGTTTTCGACCGAAAAAAAAAAAAAAAAAGGCCGAAAATTTAGATTTCAAAATTGGGCCTGGAGGCCCGGCCGAGCTGTCTGCTCAGCCAGCATCTAGGCTCAGGCGAGCCCCCGGCTTGGCCTGGGCTTAGACGAGACTGGGGCTCGTCTGAGCTTGGAGGCCGGCCGAGTTGCCTGCTCGGCCGCCCTCCAGGCTCAGGTGAGTCCCCAGCTCGGCCGGAGGGCCAACCGAGCAGGGGGCTCGTTTGAGTCCTCCACCGGTTGCACACTCCCCTACATTGGCATCCACTGGTGGTAGTCATCCTGCATCCAGTGTCCTCTCTCCGTTGGTCGCTGGTATGACGTCACGGAAGCCTTTGACCCTGGGTCAAAGGCTTTCGTGACGTCATCCTGGCGACCGACACAGAGAGCAAGCACTGGATGCAGGAAGACGGTCACTGCTGGAGCTCATGACTAAAAGTAGGAAGATGTAGGCGAGTATGTAAGGTGCAACCAATCACCCATACGAACCTGGGCCTGGAGGCCCGGCCGAGTTGTCAGGCGAATTGTCAGTATCGGACGGAAATTTCCGTTTCGGGTCATCCCTAGGCGCAACGCCAGTACGTATGTATATTATGCTGTAACACCAGTCAGTCATTTTTGCTGCTGTTCTTTTTTCCATGTTTTTGTTTTCAACCCCAAATGGAAGTGCTTGGTGCGTGTATAAATAAAACCCAACATTTTTCTGCCTCTCCTTAGCTGAAAAGCAGCAGGAGGGCATGCAGCTGCTCAGAGGAGCAGCTTTTGGTACATAGGTTAGGACTCACTGTACCGAGAGGTGCATTGATGGGGCGAGTGAGCTTACGCTTCAATGGCCATTTAAGCAAATTAAACCTCTGACAGTGTTTTGTTGCACATGGAAATCTATATAAACGAGCGCAGATGACATTTGTTTTCCTTGTTAAGTCCTCATATTTGCACTCTAGAGCGAGTGCGGCACGCAGCCAGCGCACCAACTGGTCTCCATGGCTCAAAGTGTCAGATATTTCGGTCAACCAGATAGACTTGATTTTCGCTATGAAACTTCGATAATCCATCGTGGTGGGGCGCATGTCGTCTGGGGCAACCGCAGGGGCCTCGACAGGGCATGGAGGAGGTGTCGCATCACCTGGAGGAGAATCAGACCGCTTAGGGATATCCAAAATCAGCTGTGGTTGTAGGGTTTCTCCGCGTTGCGGACCGCTTGTCAGCAGTGCCAGGTCCTCCTCGCCAGACAATGGGGAGTCAGCGTCAGAGCCACCTGCAGAGGGCTCTGAGGCAGTAACCATGGCCTCGAGTAAAGCTGCTGCCAAAGCCTTCTTCCTCTTCTTTTGTGCTCTCTTCCTCGCGGCAGCACTCCGACACAGTGTATACCTTTCCGGGGCATTGTGGCGATCCAATGCTCAAGAGGCCAGGAGCCTTCATCCTCTTCAGAGGAGCCCTACCCCGGGGGAAGGAGGGAGGAAGAGGACGCAGCACCGGCAGGGAGTCTACCGTTCAGGGAGTTTCTAAAGTCAGGCTGCCTGGGGTCTGCCAATCTGCTCTGTGGTAGATGCCTCAATTTCTTCCCCATGTCCAGGCGGAGGCGAGGTCTCTGCAGCCAGGAATCAGGTCCGCAGCAACTGTCAGGAAACTCCCCAGGCTCCGCAAGATGGCCGCCTCTACTAGGCCGCACCAGGCCTAAAGATCCGGCAAGCCTCAGGAGTGTCTTAAAATGTACAGAAATCAGAAGCACGGTGAGCGCCACAGGTTCCAGCTGGCTCGGGGCCTCTTGGGAGGGAGAGACGTGGCAATATTGTTCTGAATCCGCTGTGTCAGCGAACCTCATCCAGCATGAGTCTGCTCCCTTCCGTCGCTCTTTGCTCATCAAGTAAAACTATTTTAAAAAGGGTTTACACAGCACTCACTCACTTAGGGTCAGATTCGCTCCACGGTGCACTCAATACTTGGATTTTTCCCCACATTCAGAATGAAGACCAACACCAAAAAGACTCAGCACTTGTGGGCTCTGTTGAAGTGTCAATTTATTGGATGTCTTATTCATATTACTCTCTCCAACCTGCGCTTTCCAGCCTATTCCTCCCATACCCTCCCTCGAAGTCCATGCCATCCGTGTCTTCTGTCCCACACCCCTACGTATTGCAGTAATCTACGCCCCCCCCCCAGATCTCCTGGAACATTTCTCAGCCGGGCTCCCTCACTTTCTCTCTGACATTCCATCTCTCATCCTTGGAGACGTTCACATCCCGATAGATACTCCCACCAACCCCCTCACCTCCAAACTGTTCTATCACCTCCTCCTTGGGCCTCACACAGTGGTCCAACTCTCCTACTCACCAACACCCCGGACCATGTTTTCTCCAACTTCTCTAACACACCTCTCCCCTTTTCCAATCACCACCTCCTTTCCTGGAAACTTCTACTGCCACCAACCCAGCCTCCTCCTATTTCTACCTCGAAAGGCACCCTAGTGCTCTGAATCCTGAGATACTCTCCACCGCTATCCATTCACTTCTCCTTCCAATCGCAAAATCTAACTGCACTGACCAAGCAACTGATATTTACAACTCCGCCCTCTCCACATCACTTGACAAACTCGCTCACACCACTCTGTCCTATACGCAGGCCTAACTGCCAACCGTGGCACACAAAATCCGCCATCTTCACCGATGTGACAGAGCAGCTGATCGCGGCTGGAGGAAGTCTCACACTTCAGCTGACTTCCTCCACTACAAATTCATGCTCCGTTCCTACAGTCTCGTTTTATCCCTCACTAAGCAAACTTGCTTCTCATCGTTCACCCACGATTCCAGAGGTCTGTTTCATACTTTCAATCTGCTAATGCGCCCCGATTCCACTCAACCTTCCACAGACCTCACTGCTGTAAGCTTTGCCAACTTCTTCACCGATAAGATCACTAAACTTAGACTAGAAAATTCTTCACTGCCCTCCTCTAACCAACCATTCTACCCCACTGACTCCCTCACTCCCTCCTCTTCTACTAGGTCTTCCTTTTCTCCGGTCTCGGAGGAGGAGGTCCTAGTAGAAGGTCCGACCACCTGATCCCATCCCCTCACACCTTACTCTGTCTGTCTGTTCTACCAGTCACCGTCCCTGCAGACTCATAATTTTAACCTCTCCCTATCCTCTGGAGTATTCCCCTCGGCTTTCAAACATGCTCTGATCACCCCCATTTGTAAAAAAAACATCTCTTGATCCTACCTCCCTCTTGAACTACCATCCCTTCTTTCTTCTCCCCTTTGCCTCCAAAATCCTAGAACTCCTGGTCTATAACAAGCTCAGTTTTCTTGCTGCTAACTCTCTACTCGACCCACACCAGTCTGGCTTTCGCTCCCAGCACCCTAATGATTTAGCTGCTGCTTAAACCAAAGGTCACTTCTTAATCCAGACTCTACTAAAATGCTCGTCCATAGTCACCTTACATGGCTAAGGCTAGGGTCAGACTAACGCATTGCGAACGCGCGTGCAGCCGCACTTTATTTACGGCCGTAGTAGCAGCAAATGACGGCCAATGACGGGCAATATACGGAGTGCGGCCGCTCAACGCAAGCGGCAAACAAACACATTTTTTCGAGAACGTGATACCGCTAGTACTGATGTACAGAGTGCGCTGCGTCCGCTAGCGGCATATGTGCGTGATTAGGAGTCGAACGCACCTTTTCACAGACAACGCGAAAAATGCATTCGTCTGACCATAGCCTAAGAAGGAATTGCTCGGATATATCAACCTATACATTACAAGCCCAAAAGGATGAAAAAAGATTTTTTAGAAAAGGGTTATAATGAAGAATTTCTTGATGGGCTAGTAGAAGATATCAAAAATAAAGATTGATCCAGTATGATACAATATAGGAATAAAGATGAACAACAAAGTAGGAGACCTCAAAGTATCTTTTATATACAATTTTAATAGTTATTCATCGCATATTAATAAGATTATCAGGAAACATTTGCCTATTGTCCAGAATGACCCTCTACTTAAAGAGTGGATTGGGGAAAAACCTAAGATTATTAATCGAGGTGCATGCACAATTAAACAACAGGTGGTTAGATGCGATAAGAGATCAAGAAAAATGGAAAACATCTGTGATTTAAAGAAGGGTTTTTATAGATGTGGCCAGTGTAATGCTTGAAAGAATTTAGGCCTTAATAAAAAATATTTTGATACCTTTCCATATAGAACCCATTATCTACGAATGTTATATATGCATTCATCTGTCCCTATAATCTTGTGTATATTGGTAGAACTACCCGCACATTACATACACGAATAATGGAGCATGTGCGCTATCATATCTCCTGAAAGACAACGCGTGTCATTTATCTCATCACCTGCCCATGCAGTTTAGCTTATGTGGGCAAGACTGACCTTACCTTCGGGGATCGAATCAGAGGGCACCACTCAGCCATCACAACTGCCTTTAGGGATGACCATACGGAGAAACCTGTGGCCAAGCACTTTTTGGCGGTCAACCAACGCCTTCCAACACTTCGTTTCATCGCCATCGACCACGTACCTCCTCCACCAAGGGGTGGAAACCGCTCTCAAATGTTACTACAAAAATAAGCTTATTGGACACGGTCGCGCCCAAGGGTCTTAACGAATACATATCTTTCACCGCCTTTTTGTCGGCACGATAATCTATTACTTATCACCATTCCCCACTATTCCTTATACTTCCCACCATTTCACTTTTGCACACATAGTAACCATTTCATCCTTTACGCACGGTTATCACATGCTTTCATTATTTTTTTCCCTTTCCTGTTACATCTTTATGTGCATTCACATTCTTTACCTCACACTAGTTTTCGTCCCATTTTTCACACTCCATCCACTTCATGATTCTTTCTGCTACATCCTCTTTTCATCATAATCCACACACAATATTTTTCACCTTTATCCATCTATTTCTTTCGTTGCATCCCACACACCCCTCCTTTTAAGTATATTCTCCATCATTCCACACCAGACTCTCCACCCACATTCGGAACACTTCAATCACTTTAGGTTTTTTTCACATTTGACACGTTTTTTCTGCGCATTTGCTTCACATACACACGCCTTTTCCTCTTTTTTACATTTATCCCTATATCCATACCTTGCTTTAATGGCCTCTCTTATTCTTTACACCTTTCCCTACACAGATACACTCTGTTTACCTTTCAGGGGAACACACATATCACACTACGCATCGTAGGTCATATTGGATTTTCAAATCTTGTAATACTTTTTTATAAACTTTAACTTTTTGTAATACTGCCCCTCTTGCTAATTTTTGATATTTCAATTGTCCTAATTTAACTGCGCGCATCCCCAATATGGGGACTTTGCCACTATGATTGTTTTTAGTATCGCCATGGGAATCACTCACTCCTCCCGGCTCCGGTTGCCAGGGGCAACACGGCATTACGCCGCAGCTCGGCTACGACCTTACATCTCTTAATTGATACTTCCAGAATCTGGGCGTTCTCACAGTCCACTGCCAAGGAAGGGATGGGTATGTATCTCTTGCTTTTTACCTATAAAATATCGTTACTTTCATGTTGTCTGTACCTTGAAAAAGGCCCTATTTGGGCCGAAACGTCAGTTTCTTTTATGTAGACTCTAATAAATTTGTTTTATTGACGTCCCAGTGTGCCTCCCACCATCTTTGTTTGCTATATTACTCCTCAGGGGAGTTAGCTGCAGGATTTTTTTCTGACCTGCAGCACAGTGGAACTGAGTGCCTGGCTTCCCTCTCTATTTTTATAGATCACACACACACACTTCAGACCAGGGGGTGTATACCAGTGCCGTGCAGTGAGGTCCGAGGCACTGGCTAGTATCAGAGCCAGATATACACAGGGTTACGCAGTCACAATTTACGCATTTGATTACCGTTATATAGGAGAATAGAGTTTCACTATAAAGTAAAGTTCGCATTTTTTTACAGTTCTAAGAGCATGCACTTACAATACTGACTAATAGAGGGTGCTATTACACACATGCTGACTGCTGAGCTCTGCCTGCCCCCCCCCCACGACTGACGAGGACAGTCACATGACTGTCCTGCGTCAAATCAATCCATGGGGAGCTCTGCCTCCCATGGGGGGGGGCGTTTTTTGAAAAAAAAGAAGTGCTTGAGACCAATGGAGCTTTCCCATTGGCTCAAGCTTTCAATTGCTCTGGAGGCACTGAAAAGCGTAGAACCAGGACGCAAAGCCAGCTTGAGCTACGCAATTAGTATAGCATTCAGCTGCGCAAATTGCGTAGGCTGGGCTGGCTCAGTGCTGCCCCTGCTGTCTCTGTAGTGAATCACACACACAGCAGCCGGCAAACTGAAAGTGCAGGGGAAAAAAGCGGAGGACAGAAGCACAGCGAGGGAGCGTGGAGAGGGGAGTATGAAAACATTTTATATATACATACATGTCATTACAGCACAATGAGCACATTCATTTACTGGAATGGCAGGGCCTGACTGCACGTTGTGTGTGTGTGTATACACACACGCAGACCTGGTCTGAGGTCTGAAGAGTATAATAATATTCACGCAACTGGTCTGAAACAATTCTAATATATATATATATGGAAAGCCTGCCCAGAGGGCAGTCTATTGTGGATATACTGCCCCAGCACATGGATATTGCCCCAGCGCGTGGATATATTGCCCCAGCGCGTGGATATATTGCCCCAGCGCGTGGATATATTGCCCCAGCGCGTGGATATATTGCCCCAGCGCGTGGATATATTGCCCCAGCGCGTGGATATTGCTATAAACACATGGGGGGGGGGGTAGCACTCAACCTAAACTAAGCATACAGTGCGGGTGCATCTCAAAAATAAAATACAAAAAACAAAACCATGGAGAGAGCATTCCAGTCAAACACATTCAAAAAACCTGCAACAACCGCTTCATGCATGGGTACATAATACCAGCTTTTGCCTCATGTTGAAAAATTCTTAAATCTAAGCTTTGAATAAAATGGTGGAAATTTGGTTCGCAATTAACGGCCGTGAATTGCTTAAGCCTGCCAACAGCGTCAATGTAATCCACCCTCTGGCAGGTCCACCATTTTATTCAACAAAGATTACATTTAAGAATTTTTCAACATGAGGTAAAAGCTGGTATTATGCACCCATGCATGCAGCTGTTGCAGGTTTTTTGAAGGAGTGCTCTCTCCATGGTTTTGTTTGATATATATCACACACTGTGGTCGGGTGTCTGTTGGGTATACATCTATCTGATGCCTGTGGTGTATATTATTTATATAGAATATACCCCACACGCATCAGATACATTTATACCCAACAGAGTGTGTGTGTGTGTAAATGGGTTGTCTGGCCATACATTGCAATATTAACAAACAGGACAGGCTTTCAGCAAAATGTAATTATTTATTGGAAAGAGGTCACATGACTTTAAATAAAAGTATCGGTACTCGGTATCGGTGAGTACTTGAAAAAGTATCAGTACTTGTACTTAAAAAAATGGTATCAGTGCATCCCTACTAAGAAGGTGTTGGCTGGATAACAGCTGCTCTATAGCTCAGCATAACATTTAGGCGATGGGGGAGAAAAACTGCCTCCTTTCTGAAAAGTTTATTTTTGAAGATTCGATCGGCTAAGCCTGAAGGAACCGAGGAGAGACTGACCGTAAGGAAGTTCCGGCAATGATTGCAATGCTAAGTTACCGATGGGTACGGCATTGCTAATGACGAGCGACAGACTGTGCGGACACCTGTGGTCTGAGGAAATGCTTCGGAAGTTCATTTCCGTTTTTATGGGACCCTTAAGGTTATATAAATGTGGACATATTTTTTTACCACTGATGAAGTGCCAGAGCGGCACAAAACACGTCTGGGTTTTATGTTGTTCTTTTAACCACTTGCTGTGCTTTTTGAATGTTGGTACAATAAATCTCGCTGCTGTATATTTTTTTGAAACCTTGGTGTCATTTATATATATTTTTGGAGCTCTGGATTAACCAATATCCTCCTACTGCAGTATATCTTCAGTTCCAGCAATTCTACAAGAAGGCTTTATTGAAGGGTTGTGCCATAAACAAATCCCTGCATGCGATCCCCCTAGAGCGAGGTCACCGCTCTATATGGGTGAGTGGGATACTACGAAGTCTATTTGTTATCGAAGAAAAACCGTTCACACTACGGATGTGTTTTGTTTCCCTTCGAGATCTGTTTTTTAAGTGAAGGATCGGTGGGGGCAGACGGGAGGCCAATAATTGCCTGTGAGGTGTACAATTGAGAGCTGGCACTGGTCGTCTGATTCACTCAGATCTGATTTTCAATCCTAGGATACGTGAGATCTTTTTCTATATTTCGTCATTTACCACATAGATATTGCTTCATGGTTGGTGTGGAAGCGCTGTCCTAATTCTGTGTTGCTATATATCTTTTCTCTTTAAGGTGTGAATTCACAGTTGAGTGCGCCACGGACAAAATATTTATTTACTTTTTTAAAACATGTATGTATATTTGTTATTCTGTCTCCCATTGTACAGCGTTAAGGATTTTATTGGCGCTTTATAAATACTTGTAAATGTATATATGTATCTGAGTGGGTACATCAGGTCTGAAATTTGTATACATGTATCTGTGTGGGTACACATAGCTGAGGTCTGAATGGTTATACATATATTTGAGGTGTGGTGTGTGTGTGCTGTGCAGTGGGTTAATGGGGTGTCTGGCCATACATTTCAATATTAACGTAAACTGGACAGACTTGCAGCAAAATCCTACATTATTTATTGGGAAGCGGTCACATGACTTTAAATAAAAAAGTATCGGTACTCGGTATCGGTGAGTACCTGAAAAAAGTATTGGTACAACCCTACTTGCTGCATTGTTAGATCTGTTACTGAGATTATTTCTGTACTTGATACGTACCCAATGTTGCCCTGCCTACTGTTGCAGCGGTTTTTATTGGCAATGGTTATGGTGGATATTGTTGCTATAATTGTATAACATGTAAAACTTTAACCTCCCTGGTGGTATTCCCGAGTGTGACTCGGGGGTTAAATTTCACTACCGCGAACGGTAACCCCGAGCCACACTCGGGCTGGCTGCATTCTCACCTCCTCCTGCGTTCCCTGGCTGTCCCCCACAGTGTGATCGCGGCGAGTTGCTTCCTGGTAAGGCTCCCTGCAAGTCACAAGATGCAGGGGGACGGGACTGTCATGGAGCTGATGTAACGCTCCATGCTTCAAACCCCAAGAGACTTTATGTTCAATTTAGATCGTGTGTTTTTAAATATATATTTACATCGTTTGGTTTTAGGTTAAATTAGTTTAGTGTAAAATGGCATAACTTTAGTTTTAAATATACTTATATTCCTGTAGGTAAATGTGTTTCTGTATAGCCAGTAAACAAGCTTTACTGCTGTGTAATTTATGCAACAGGGCTTTTCCCCTTATCTGGCTGCATATTTGATTCAAGAAGTCTGTGATAGAACAATAGGTTATGCAAATGTTGTGTGAGCTAAAGGTTAAAGAATGTAAAGAATGGTTACTGTAAATACCTGACATAATGTAATTAGCATTTTAGTAGGACGATGTGCGTCATTTATGCAAATTATGGCTGTTGGATTTCAGCATAAATGGTGGCGTTTTTGTTCATTAAAAGTCAGAACTCTCAGACTGAGACAGAGAGAGAATCCTGTTTTAAAGCATACAGCCGCGTCTGGTGTTTTATTTCAGCGACGCTACACTATACACTCAACCTCAGAAGGCACCGAGCAGCCTTCTGGAAATTCCTAACGGCTCCAGGGCAGAGGAACAGAAGCAGGCGGGTCAAGCTGCTCGAGGCGTTGTGGACAGCGCTCCCAGTAGCCGGGCTGACCGCAACGAAGGGGTGTCTGGAGAGTCAGGACAGACGGAAGAGAACGGTTCCGTCACAGAGACCAGCAGCAAAGTTAGAAAAAAATTATAATACACTGTATCATCCAATGTGCAATGTTAATGAACGGCCACTAGGTGGCACTACAGGATAAAAAAAAAAACAGACCATACATCGTCTCACCCTTGTTTTCAGACAGATTTTAGTATTTTTTGTTGTATTTTTTATTGAATATCATTTATTTGCATTATTTTGGATAATTATTTTTGGGATAATAAATTATTATGTCATGTTTCAACCTTTATCAGACTCAGTGTATTTACTATTTTTATTTATTTATAAATGATTTTACCAGTAAGGACTCTTGATTGCACGGATTTCAGTGCGTGATTCCTAATTATTACAGGCTAACTATGTACAAAAACACATTTCCTTTCAATTTTTTTATTTTTATATATTTATCTTCTTTTAGACGCTTTTAGACACGAACTTTTGAAAAAAATTAGACCGCCAGGGAGGTTAAATAAACTTATATACATTTAAAAAAAAAACAGCAATTTCAAAAAGATATATAACCCCAAGCAGAGTCGCCGCTCGGGACATTACGCAGCTTCAGACATCATACAGGAAGGGTCGCAAGGTTCTCTGTAACTGGAAGCCGCCATCAGCAGGTCCTGTTATTATTACTATTGTAAAGTATTTTCAAGGTTATCCAAAATATAAATAATTGGAATATGCAATTTATGTTCCTCATCATATAAACTACCTGTCCTAAACCCCCCCCCCCCTGTGCCTGCTAAAATCCTGTTCTGCTGTATGTGAGACCCCACCCGCTGGTTCAGTTATACCCCTAAGGCAAATTCCTTAAAACCTGCGCTCAATGACATATTGTTGTCACCTTATAAAAAGGTGAAGTGCCACAATTACATTGGTTATGGACATCATCTCTGTCATTTTAGGAGCCATATTAGGAGATATACAGTTGTGTTCAAAATTATTCAACCCCCAATGCTGTAAAGGGTTTTAGGGAATTTAGTGTACATTTGTAATTGTATTCAGAATGAAATCCTACAAGGACTTTTTAAAGAACCATATGCAACTAAAATGACATCAATTGGTTTTGTAATACAGTAGTAAATGTTTCTTTTGTGAATTCTTCATTGACACAATTATTCAACCCCTTAAAGACTACCACTCTGAAGACAGAGGTGCATTCAAGTGTTTTCAATCAGGTATTGAAAACACCTGTGGATGTCACGGAGCAGCAATAAAGCATAATAAGCACCAATTAGGCAGCTTTAAAATGACTGTGATACTCAGCTCCTTCTAGACATTTACTGGTGTGGTTACAAACATGGTGAAGTAAAGAGAATGGTCCAGGAAGACAAGAGAAGAGGTGATTACTCTTCACAGGAAGGGCAATGGCTATAAGAAGATTGCAAAGATGTCAAAACATACCAAGAGAGACCATAGGAAGCATCATTCGCAAATTCAAGGCAAAGGGCACCGTTGAAACGCTACCTGGTCGTGGCAGAAAGAAGATGCTGACTTCGACGGCTGTGCGCTACCTGAAGCGTAGAGTGGAGAAAAGTCCCCGTGTGACTGCTGAGGAACTGAGAAAAGATTTGTCAGATGTGGGTACTGAAGTTTCAGCTCATACAATACGGCGCACACTGCGTAATGAAGGCCTCCATGCCAGAACTCCCAGGCGCACCTCCTTGCTGTCTCCAAAGAATAAGAAGAGTCGACTGCAGTATGCCAAAAGTCATGTGGACCAACCACAGAAGTTTTGGGATAGTGTTCTGTGGACTGATGAAACAAAATTAGAACTGTTTGGGCCCATGGATCAACGCTATGTTTGGAGGAGGAAGAACAAGGCCTATGAAGAAAAGAACACCTTGCCTACTGTGAAGCATGGCGGAGGGTCAATCATGCTTTGGGGCTGTTTTGCTTCTGCAGGTACAGGGAAGATTCAGCGTGTGCAAGGTACCATGAATTCTCTTCAGTACCAGGAGATATTGGATGACAATGTGATGCAGTCCGTCACAAACCTGAGGCTTGGGAGACGTTGGACCTTTCAACAGGACAATGATCCCAAGCATACCTCCAAGTCCACTAGAGCATGGTTGCAGATTAAAGGCTGGAACATTTTGGAGTGGCCATCGCAGTCACCTGACTTAAATCCGATTGAGAACCTCTGGTGGGACTTAAAGAAAGCAGTTGCAGTGCGCAAGCCTAAGAATGTGACTGAACTGGAGGCTTTTGCCCATGACGAATGGGCGAAGATACCCGTAGATCGCTGCAAGACACTTGTGTCAAGCTATGCTTCACGTTTAAAAGCTGTTATAACTGTAAAAGGATGTTGTACTAAGTACTAAGATTGAATGTCACTTGGGGGTTGAATAAAACTGATAATGATGTGAGCACAGAAAAGGCATTTGTGGTTATTTCATTATAAATGTTATGTTATATTTGTCTGACCTACACGTGCCTCTTTGATTTAATTGTAAGCAAGATGACTGAATGATCAAAATCAATGTCAAACTGGCCAAAACACTCAATTTCAGTGGGGGTTGAATAATTTTGAACACAACTGTATATTATACACACACACACACACTCCTGTTTTTGAATACAATTTGAATTTTGAAGGACATACAGGATTATTCAAAGAGATCCGAATAGTGGCCGAAAGGTAACTGAACAGTGAAATTCAGCGCACGGTTACCTTTCCTGGCCATTCAGAGAGCAGGCAGTTCGCCAAATGTTGGCAAATTGCCTGCACATACGGTGCCTGTTCGGTGCCTGTTCGAGGGCAGTGAAATCCCCATAGAGAAGCAATGCTTCGTCTATTCAGAGAACACAAAACCAGCAGTGAAAAGTTGCCGAATTTCCCTGCTGTTCGGTGGTTTCATGCGACAGGTTTATTCATGCGAATCCCATAGGCTTCAATGTTAAAAATATTCCTGTTTTAATCCAATAAACCGTTGATTATAATATTCTGCAGTAAAAAGTCTCTTTATAGATTTAGGATATTTTAGGCATTTTTTTCAGGGTTTTTTTTTTTCTTCTTTTTTTCTTTTTATTTCTTTTAAATCGTTTTTTCTTTTTTCTGTAACAGCCCTTTTTATTATCATTCATTGGATCTTATATGTAAATTTCAGACATTTTCATTCTGTGGTTTCTTTGCAAACAGCGTTTCACTTTTCAAACATTCAAGCGAACGTTTTTTTTTTCCTCATTCCATTCGTCTGTGGTGTCGGCTTTTTCCGGCGGCTGCTCTGCGCTGTGATCGACGGCTGCTCGGGTTTCTCCGGCGTGTTCGGCGGGGTTATTCCAGATGTTTTTGCAGGTTTCGGTGTGCGTTCACCGGGTTTTGTGGTGAGTGTTCGTGGCGGATTTTCCCTGCACTAGGACAGCCCTGTGGTGCTTGCTGAATACACCGCAGGGTCGCCTAAATGGGATCGCCAAATCACACCGAATTGAAGAGAACGAAAAGTCAAACATGCGGTGACTTTTCGATTCTCTGAATAACCCTGCTAGAATTTTCACTTCTCCAGTCATTCTCCTGGTTTCACCTTTCTCTGAATAACCCTGAGTAATTATACATTTGTCAAGTCCGTAATGTTCCAGATCGAGCTCAGGACTTGTTTCTCAGCCACATAGTTCTTTACATTAATCAAGTTTTTAAAGACAAGCCTGTGTGTGTTTTGTTTTCAGGGATGTTGGGTGGAGAGCAAAACCGCATAAGGGATGGGGGCAAGAAAATGTTTGCCCATGGCTCCGTCAATATTATAGGTAGTCTATAAGACGCCCCGTGTGACAAAGCATCGTCTTATTCCCATGGCTGGGAGACATTTCATTTCTGAATTCACAGACATCATTATACAGCGGATACAGGTTATAATCAGCAATATATGGATTTACTTACAAGAAGCCGCTCACTCCCAGGACCCTCAGGCTGGATCTCCTCTCTGGATTCACCAGGCAGATCTGCGGCCTCACAGGGCTCAGAAGACAAAGGGGATGGAGCTACAGGGGATAAAGGAGATGCAGGAGTTACATATAATCCCACATCAATACAAACAAGTGTGAAAAAGAGAAAACATCACTAACACAAGAGAAAACATCACTAACACGAGAGAAAAACGAGCAGGAAGAGAATATATTCCGTATGGTTTGGTTTCCTCCCTCATCTCTCTACTTCCTTGTTTGCGTTCCAGGCCTCGCTCTCATCTGAGGTTTCAGCGTCAGGACGCGGTTTGAGCCTCACTACAGGGATGGAGGAAGCCAGGGATGCGCCTAAATTTTAACTGCTGAAATATTTCGTCCAAAGATTGCATTGATCGACTTTCTCCCGAAAGAAAACAACATTTGAATAGATCAGTCGAAGAT
Source organism: Leptobrachium leishanense (assembly GCA_009667805.1). NCBI lineage: Eukaryota > Metazoa > Chordata > Amphibia > Anura > Megophryidae > Leptobrachium > Leptobrachium leishanense. The sequence continues at coordinate 19,012 of RXON01003416.1, forward strand.
CCGAGACCCTATATATCACTGAGTGAGCTTTATTAGGTGCTGCTCGGAGTTAGTGGCTGCCGGTGTTGTGTCATATATGGTTCCCCATCGAAAACTGTTCCATCGGAGCACTCGGCAAAGATCGGAACTCCACCTCCCCAGGCTCTGACACATCAGCCCCTCCCATTCACATGCCCTTGTGCAGCCCCCACAGAAGCCAGACACTGCCTCTGTTCACAGACCCGCCCCCTGCACACAAAGCACGCCCAAAAACCACCTCCTGCACTACAGTAACACCCCCTACCAGCCCAGCCTGCAACACCATGCCCAGCCAGCCCTGCAACACAATGCCCAGCCTGCAACACAATGCCCAGCCGCAGCTGACGCTGTACATCCTCTGCTACTCCCCTCTACACCACAGTTGCACCCCCTACCACCAGCCAGCCCCTGCAACACCATGCCCAGCCACAGCTGACGCTGAACCTCTTTTGTGCCCCCTGCAACACCATGCCCAGCCACAGCTGACGCTGAAACTCTTTTGTGCCCCCTGCAACACCATGCCCAGCCACAGCTGACGCTGAACCTCTTTTGTGCCTCATGCCCAGCCACAGCTGACGCTGAACCTCTTTTGTGCCTCCTGCAACACCATGCCCAGCCACCGCTGACGCTGAATCTATTTGGTTCCCCCTGCATCACCATGCTCAGTCGCAGCTCACGCTGAACCTCTTTTGTTCCCCTCAAGCCACAGCTGACGCTGAACCTCTTTTGTTCCCCCTGCAACACCATGCCCAGCCACAGCTGACCCTGAACCTCTTTTGTTCCCCTCAGCCCCAGCTGACGCTGAACCTCTTTTGTTCCCCACAGCTGACGCTGAACCTCTTTTGTTCCTCCTGCAACACCATGCCCAGCCACAGCTGACCCTTAACCTCTTTTGTTCCCCTCAACCACCGCCGCCCCGAACCTCTTTTGTTCAAGTATATGCACTCGTACCAAAAACTAGTAGAATATAACAATACAACTTGTCATTAAAGTGATATTCTTACATAGCTGAATCAAAACGATTAAAACGGTGTTTCCTTTTTTTATTCACCCTTTATCGTTTCCACAAAACATTTTCACTGATAATTTAAATCACCAGACAAAAAACAGATTGTTGAATAAGTTCATTAGTACCAATCAAAGGTTTAATATTCGGCTGCTGTAAAATTGTAAAGAGGGGGTTAAATACAGCCCTAGCGTTTCCAGGGTTAAAATGCTTTACCCAATGTTTTTTCTGCTTCTCCACACTCGTGCCTTCCCCTCTATGTGATCTGCACTGTTTGTACAAGCTTTCTTTTCTTTTATGGACAAGAGATACCAATTCTGATGGCGTCAGCTATGACGTGCTGCTACAGTTGGTATTAACGGTCCACAAATGCAAAAAGGCTCAAGCACCATTTTTAATTTTGCAGCTGTTCTTTAACTACTCTTTTGTGGGGATGAGCCGAACACTCCCCGAGTTCGGTTCGAGCCCGAACCCGAACTTCCCATTTGTTCGGACCGAACCCGAACCCCCATGCAAGTCAATGGGGCTGAAAATTCGGTTTTTTAGAGTGCCCTCCAAGAGGACATATATGCTACATATTTGCCATAAAAGGTGTATGGGGGTCCGGGTAGTGCCCTGGGGGACAGGAAACAAGGACAAAAAGTAAAAAAAACGTTTTTAAAGGGACAGTGAGTTTTCCATGAAATAAGGGTTAAAAATAAAAACGAAAAATACCTTCAAATATCGTGCCCAGGAGGTCCCCATAACCTGCCCATGAAGTGGCAGATTTCTAGGATGTATAGGAACACTTAAAAACAAATAAATGACGTTTCATATGACGGTAAATGCTTTTCCTTTAATCCACGGGTGTCAAACACAAGGCCCGCGGGCCAAATCCGGCCCGCCAGACCTCGTCATGTGGCCCGCGCAGCCGCCAGCCTGCGCAGCATTCGCGCCCCTAAAACTGGCCCGGGGGTTGAGGCACGGTCCTGAACAGTCCGTCCTGTTAAAGGGGAGGCGGCTGCGTGCAGGCGCAGCCGGGCACGTGGTCCGGCTAATCAGGTGGTACTGAGTCTCTGTACCACCTGACTGGCCAGACCGCGTGACCTGCGCACGCACGCAGCCGCATCCCCTTCAACAGGACGGACTGTTCAGGACCGGGCAGGCACTCCGCTGCCCGGCATCTGGGTCCCCTCAACCCCTGCCGGAGCTGGGGCAAGTATCCATGTGAGAGCTGGCTGCCTCTGGGGCATATCCAGGTGAGAGCTGGGGCAAATCCATGTGTAAACTGGGGCAAATCCATGAGTTGGGGCAAATCCATGAGCTGGGGCAAATCCATGAGCTGGGGCAAATCCATGAGTTGGGGCAAATCCATGAGCTGGGAGCAAATCCATGAGCTGGGGCAAGTATCCATGTGAGAGCTGGCTGCCTCTGGGGCATATCCAGGTGAGAGCTGGGGCAAATCCATGAGCTGGGGGCAAGTATCCATGTGAGACCTGGCTGCCTCTGGGGCATATCCAGGTGAGAGCTGGGGCAAATCCATGTGTAAACTGGGGCAAATCCATGTGTAAGCTGGGGGCAAATCCATGAGCTGGGGGCAAATCCATGAGCTAGGGCAAATCCATGAGCTGGGGCAAATCCAATCCATGAGGTGGGGCAAATCCATGTGTGAGCTGGGGCAAATCCATGTGTGAACAAAAAACAGTAATAATTGAATGCAGTGACAATAATTTATGATAATAAAGAGTGGACACATAGTCCTACAGATACAACTGGCCCTTTGAGGGTGACCAAACTGCTGATGCGGCCCCGATGACATTTGAGTTTGACACCCCTGCTTTAATCTATCCATAAACAACTGCTTGGGGCGGCGGTCTGTATGAAAAGAGGAGACATTTTCGGACACGCAGAAAAAGTTTACTGATTTTTTGGCAGTGAAAAGCAGGAGAATGGAAACTTCTAGACCAAAAAGCCAATTTGGAAAGTGAGATAAATGGGAGAATTTTTCTGGTTTGGCTATTTTGACCTAGAATTTTCCATTCTCCAGTCATTCTCCTGAGTTTCACCTTTCTCTGAATAACCCTGTCAGGGTTATTCAGAGAGCGGTGAAGAGCAGGAGAATGGAAAATTCTAGGTCAAAATAGCCAAACCAGAAAAATTCTCCCATTTAGGCTAGGGTCAGACTAGCGAATTTTTAACGTGCGTTTAGGCGCACTTAATCACGGCCACACTAGCAGCAAATGACGGGAAATGATGGCCAATATACGAAGTACGGTCGCACGAAAGTCCGGCTGCGCAACGCAAGTGGAAAATGAACGCATTTTTTTGAGAACGCAGAACCGCTAGTACGGACGTACAGAGTGCGCTGTGTCCACTAGCGGCGTGTGTGCGTGATTTGGAGACGTCAGACCCTGCTCATGTCCGGCCAACATGACGTCCAGACACCCAAAGTTTCCTGGTTTGGATCCGTAAAAAATCACGCACAAAAATGCACATCGTATGACCGTTTCGCGCAATCCGTGAAAAAATACGGCAATGCGTTCGGACGCACTTTTTGACGGTCGCTGCCAAAAATGCGTTAGTCTGACCCTAGCCTTATCTCACTTTCCAAATCGGCTATTTGGTCCAGATTGTTCTCTTTTCCTGCCATTCTCCTGGTTTTCACCTTTCTCTGAACAACCCTGAGAGAGAGGTGAAAGCCAGGAGAACTGGCAAGAGAAGAGAACAATCTAGACCAAATAGCTGATTTGGAAAGTGAGATAAATGGGAGAATTTTTCTGGTTTGGCTATTTTGACCTAGAATTTTCACTTCTCCAGTTATTCTCCTGCTTTTCACCGCTCTCTGAATAACCCTTTGAATGTTTAATCCCGAGGTGAAAAATAACATTGCTTTAGATTTTTTTCAAACCCCAGTTAAATGCAGCATATTAGGATGTTTTAGGGAAATTAATTCTCAAATCTCAATCAGAAGCAGACACCACCCCACCCTCAGTATATTGTACAATGTATCAAATTGATTACCAGACTAAAAACACCTGGTGTTATGCCCGTTTGTGAACAGAGGTCATTTAGAGTTGATAATCTTTCCACGTACACATTAGTTTTTAATTCAATATCTAATAAACCGTTGCTTATAATACTCTGCAGTAAAGAGTCTCTTTATTTCTAAATTTTTTAGTATTTTTTTAAGCATTTTCTATACTTTTTTCAAAATTTCTTTTTTTTTTTCGAACCCGAACCGAACACGCCCAAAAAGTTCGAAATTTGCGAACTTTCGAACTGCCAAAGTTCGGGTCGAACTCCGAACCGTCCGAACCCGAACAGTTCATCCCTACTCTTTTGTAGTAAATAACCTGATCTTTATTTATGATTAAAATGTTTTGTTTAAACTTTTCCTGGCTACATATTTTTAACAGCCATTTCCTCTGCACTTATGTATATATTTATAATTTATAGCTTTAACACTCATTTAGGGCATTTTTTTTTATATATGAACAGTCACTTTTTTTAAGTACCATCCTTTGATTTCCGTCTCTGAATTCACAAAATGATTTCGACCTTGTTCATCTTCATGCACAGCTATGCTACATAATATAAACTAGTTTTTTGTCCCACTGCTTTGACAAAACGTTCACCGGTTAACTCATTTCTCTTTTGGTAAACAGTGATACATTTAAATACCTTTTTAATTGAGAACCAAATGTCCTCTTCTAATTTTTGCTTTATTTGTAAATATATTTATTAAAAGTATTAATAATTTTTACTTTCTAAATTCATAATTTGGGTGTTAGTTTGGAAGACTTTCCAATTAAAGTCCACCTGAGTAATTTAAATGGCCGCATCTGACAGAGCTTTGTGCCTTTATGTGTTTTATGTGACCCTTCATCAGGCCAAATTATAATCCTAATGCATAATTTGGGGCGCTAGGGAGGAAAATCTGCACCTATAGTTTTCCCCCTATCACCCCTGTTTTAGCCCAAGATTACAATACAGGCGCTAAAAAAGCTGCCTGCATTGTTACCGGGCGCTAAACCCCGGGATGCGCATGGCAGTGCTAAGCGCCGCTGCGCGGATCCTCTCAAAGGAGTCCATAGGACTCCATTGAGGCAGACACCTGAGGTCACATCAGCATAGTGATCCGCAGGGAGAGACTGAGGGGACTTTTTCCCCCAGTCTCTCCCTGCTCCCACCGGACTGAGAAGGTGGAAAGAACCGCGGTCCTCGCCGTGGGATAGGAGGTGAGTATATTGAATTTTGGGGGGGGGGTGGCTGGTGCTAACGGATTCTGCACCAGCGGAATCTGTTAGCACCAAGTAAAAGTCACAAGAGTGCACAGTATGTACCCTAATGGGAAAGCTCTGTGTAGACTAGTGGGAGACTCCGGTGCTTCCCTGCAGAGGTCCGCTCGTCCTCCAAGCGCATAGGAACAAGGAAAACATCATAAGCGGATTGTAACACTGAAATTACCAGGGATTATAGCGGTTTTCTATGGAATGTCAAGGGTGAATGACAGTGGAATGCCCATAGGGAATAATGGGAGAAATGATTGGACTTGGAGTCTGAACCATTTGATATAGGGATGCACCGATACTAGTATCGGTGCCGATACTGCCGTTTGCACGAGTACTTGGTACTCGTGCAAATGGCCCGATACATCCCCCCGATACCGGAAGCCAGCGCTGGGCCAGCTTGCCGGTATCCGTGGGGCTGGGGAAGCTGGCCACGTGCACGAAAAGCACTCGGCAAGCGTTCCCCTCCGGCGGCCGCAATACTCACCCATCGGAAGGTCCGGTCGCATGGCTGTGAGGGTTCACGCGGCTGCCGGGCGCTTCTGTGATGCTGCCTCTCGACTGAAGGCAGCATCACAGAGGCACCCGGCGGCCGCGTGATGGCGCCACAGCCGTGCGACCAGACCTTTGGATGGGTGAGTATTGCGGCTCGCCGGAGGGGAACTTTTGTGTACGCGGCCAGCTTCCCCAGCGTTCGAGCTGGGGGCATATCCATGAGTGCTGGGGGCAATATCCATGAGTGCTGGGGGCAATATCCATGAGTGCTGGGGACAATATCCATGAGAGCTGGGGCAATATCCATATGAGCTGGGGCTCATAGCTGCCGCTATCATGGTTTCCCTTGTCTAGGAAAATAAGAAAGCTTGTACAAACAGTGCAGATCACATACAGGAGAAGGCACGAGTGTGGAGAAGCAGAATAAACATTGGGTAAAGCATGTTAACCCCCGGAAACGCTAGGCCTGTATTTAACCCCCTCTTTACAATTTACAGCAGCCGAATATTAAACCTTTGATTGGTACTAATGAACTTATTCTACAATCTGTTTTTTGTCTGGTGATTTATATTATCAGTGAAAATGTTTTGTGGAAACGATAAAGGGTGAATAAAAAAAGGAAACACAGTTTTAATCGTTTGAGGATTCAGCTATGTAAGAATATCACTTTAATGACAAGTTGTATTGTTATATTCTACTAGTTTTTGGTACGAGTGCATATATTTGAACAAAAGTGGTTCGGGGCGGTGGTGGTTGAGGGGAACAAAAGAGGTTAAGGGTCAGCTGTGGCCAGTGGCGTAGCGTGGGGGGGGGCTGGGGGCGGTGGCCCCGGGCGCAGTTTTCTTAGGGGCGCATAATTTCAAAAGAAATTTGCGCCCCTAAAAGTTCAGGCCCGGACTGACCCGCCGGGCCCTCGGGCACCGCCCAAGGGCTCGCGGGTTGAGGGGGCCCAGATGCCGTGCAGCGGGAGTGCCCAGTCGGAGGTCCTGAACAGCGTGAGTCTGTGTTGAAGGGGAGGCGGCTGCGTGCGGGCGCAGGTCACGCGGTCCGGCTAGTCAGGTGGTACTGAGTCTCTGTACCACCTGACTGGCCAGACCGCGTGACCTGCGCACGCACGCAGCCGCCTCCCCTTCAACACGGACTCTCACGCTGTCAGGACCGGACAGTGGCACACCCGCTGCATGGCATCTGGCCCCCAACCCCTGCTGGCATCCGGAGCTGGGGCAATATCCATGTGTGAGCTGGCTGGGGCAATATCCAGGTGAGAGCTGGCTGGGGCAATATCCAGGTGAGAGCTGGCTGGGGCAATATCCAGGTGTGAGCTGGCTGGGGCAATATCCAGGTGTGAGCTGGCTGGGGCAATATCCAGGTGTGAGCTGGCTGGGGCAATATCCATGGGAGAGCTGGCTGGGGCAATATCCATGTGAGAGCTGGCTGGGGCAATATCCATGTGAGAGCTGGCTGGGGCAATATCCATGTGAGAGCTGGGGCAATATCCATGTGAGAGCTGGGGCAATATCCATGTGAGAGCTGGCTGGGGCAATATCCATGTGAGCTGGGGACATTCTGTGTATATGTATCTTGGGGGATATATACTTGTGAGCTGGGGGCATTTTTATATGAGGTCTGTTCTTATTGGAAAGCGTTCACAAGACATAAAATAAATGTATCGGTACTCTGTATCGGTGAGTACTTTTAAAAAATATCGGTACTCGTACTCAGTGTTAAAAAAGTGGTATCGGTGCATCCCTAGTTTTCATTTGTAGTTTTTTGTTTAATCACCTGCAATAGTGACTCAAAGGCAAGTGTGGTGTTTGTTTATGCTGGAATAAAAAGACCTTTAATTTTCACAACTTCAAGTCTGCGGCTGTTTATACCCTATATGTTGTTTGACTGGAACCAAGTATCCCGAGTGGTTGTTGTATCACAGTTAAGGGGTTCAATGCCCTAATGGTGGAAGGGAATCTGGGCATGATAACGTGTCCACAGGTTGGGGGGGGCACACAATTCTTGGCTGGCCCCGGGCGCTGACAACCCACGCTACGCCACTGGCTGTGGCTGGGCATGGTGTTGCAGGGGGAACAAAAGAGGTTCAGCGTCAGCTGTGGGGAACAAAAGAGGTTCAGCGTCAGCTGTGGGGAACAAAAGAGGTTCAGCGTCAGCTGCGACTGAGCATGGTGTTGCAGGGGGAACAAAAGAGATTCAGGGTCAGCTGTGGCTGGGCATGGTGTTGCAGGGGGAACAAAAGAGGTTCAGCGTCAGCTGTGGCTTGAGGGGAACAAAAGAGGTTCAGCGTCAGCTGCGACTGAGCATGGTGTTGCATGGGGAACAAAAGAGGTTCAGCATCAGCTGTGGCTGGGCATGATGTTGCAGGGGGCACAAAAGAGGTTCAGCGTTAGCTGTGGCTGGACATGGTGTTGCAGGGGCTGGCTGGTGGTAGGGGGTGCAACTGTGGTATAGAGGGCAGTAGCAGAAGAGGTACAGCGTCAGCTGCGGCTGGGCATTGTGTTGCAGACTGGGCATTGTGTTGCAGGTCTGGCTGGCATTGTGTTGCAGGCTGGGCATTGTTTTACAGGGCTGGCTGGGCATTGTGTTGCAGGGCTGGCTGGGCATTGTGTTGCAGGCTGCGCATTGTGTTGCAGGCAGGCTGGGCATTGTGTTGCAGGCAGGCTGGGCATTGTGTTGCAGGCAGGCTGGGCATTGTGTTGCAGTCAGGCTGGGCATTGTGTTGCAGGCAGGGCATTGTGTTGCAGGCAGGGCATTGTGTTGCAGGGCTGGCTGGGCATTGTGTTGCAGACTGGGCATTGTGTTGCAGGGCTGGCTGGGCATTGTGTTGCAGGCAGGGCATTGTGTTGCAGTCAGGCTGGGCATTGTGTTGCAGGCAGGCTGGGCATTGTGTTGCAGGCAGGCTGGGCATTGTGTTGCAGGCAGGCTGGGCATTGTGTTGCAGGCTGGGCATTGTGTTGCAGTCAGGCTGGGCATTGTGTTGCAGGCAGGGCATTGTGTTGCAGGGCTGGCTGGGCATTGTGTTGCAGACTGGGCATTGTGTTGCAGGGCTGGCTGGGCATTGTGTTGCAGGCAGGGCATTGTGTTGCAGTCAGGCTGGGCATTGTGTTGCAGGCAGGCTGGGCATTGTGTTGCAGGGCTGGCTGGGCATTGTGTTGCAGGCAGGCTGGGCATTGTGTTGCAGGCAGGCTGGGCATTGTGTTGCAGGGCTGGCTGGGCATTGTGTTGCAGGCAGGGCATTGTGTTGCAGTCAGGCTGGGCATTGTGTTGCAGGCAGGCTGGGCATTGTGTTGCAGGCTGGGCATTGTGTTGCAGTCAGGCTGGGCATTGTGTTGCAGGCAGGGCATTGTGTTGCAGGCAGGGCATTGTGTTGCAGGGCTGGCTGGGCATTGTGTTGCAGACTGGGCATTGTGTTGCAGGGCTGGCTGGGCATTGTGTTGCAGGCAGGGCATTGTGTTGCAGTCAGGCTGGGCATTGTGTTGCAGGCAGGCTGGGCATTGTGTTGCAGGCTGGGCATTGTGTTGCAGGCTGGGCATTGTGTTGCAGGGCTGGCTGGGCATTGTGTTGCAGGCAGGGCATTGTGTTGCAGTCAGGCTGGGCATTGTGTTGCAGGCAGGCTGGGCATTGTGTTGCAGGCTGGGCATTGTGTTGCAGGCAGGCTGGGCATTGTGTTGCAGGGCTGGCTGGGCATTGTGTTGCAGGCAGGGCATTGTGTTGCAGTCAGGCTGGGCATTGTGTTGCAGGCAGGCTGGGCATTGTGTTGCAGGCAGGCTGGGCATTGTGTTGCAGGCAGGCTGGGCATTGTGTTGCAGGGCTGGCTGGGCATTGTGTTGCAGGCTGGGCATTGTGTTGCAGGCTGGGCATTGTGTTGCAGGGCTGGCTGGTCATTGTGTTGCAGGCAGGGCATTGTGTTGCAGTCAGGCTGGGCATTGTGTTGCAGGCAGGCTGGGCATTGTGTTGCAGGCTGGGCATTGTGTTGCAGGCAGGCTGGGCATTGTGTTGCAGGGCTGGCTGGGCATTGTGTTGCAGGCAGGGCATTGTGTTGCAGTCAGGCTGGGCATTGTGTTGCAGGCAGGCTGGGCATTGTGTTGCAGGCAGGCTGGGCATTGTGTTGCAGGCTGGGCATTGTGTTGCATCAGGCTGGGCATTGTGTTGCAGGGCTGGCTGGATGGTAGGGGGTGTTACTGTGGTGCAGGAGGTGGTTTTTGGGCGTGCTTTGTGTGCAGGGGGCGGGTCTGTGAACAGAGGCAGTGTCTGGCTTCTGTGGGGGCTGCACAAGGGAATGTGAGTGGGAGGGGCTGATGTGTCAGAGCCTGGGGAGGTGGAGTTCCGATCTTTGCCGAGTGCTCCGTGGAACAGTATTCGATGGGGAACCATATGTGACACAACATCTGTTCAGGGGCTTCCATCACGGCGGTTAAAGACACAGGGAGGCCAATAACGTGAGCTGGACATCACTCAGCTCTGCTCCCTCCCTTCCCGAGCAGCTCTGAATGAGAGGTACAGGCACAGAATGGGACAGACAAGGGGCACAGCGTTACAGGCATGATACACAGGGACAGAATAGGGGCTCAAGGATACACACAAGGCACAGAGACAGAGAGAGAGGAGCAGACGGAGGCACAGAATGGGACAGACGTGAGTCACACAGAGAGGTACAGGCATAAGGCTCAGGGACAGAATAGGACAGACATGAAGGTCAGAGAGTGGGACAGACATAAGCACAGGGTCAGAGAGGGACAGACTGTAACCGTCTCCTGTTCCCTGGCTGTATCTCTGTTATTAACTCTCCCTAGAATTCCTCAGACGCCAGATCAATGTTACCCAGGAATCCAGATACCACAAGGCTTGGTGTAGAAACAGCAGAGAGCGGGAAAGGCAGGAAATAACTCTATAATGAACAGAGCTTATTCAGTGTCTATACACCCCCCCCCCCAATGATTAGAGAACAAAAGAGCTGCCACCACCACCTGGATCCCCCCCCCCCACCACCTGGGTGAGGTCATAATAAAAGTTTGGTGACTTTATTGGTTTGTAGTTTTTCAACTGAATATTATATTTAATTTATAAATTACTACAATGATACAAAAAGCAACTTTATAAATAAGTTTTGGGAAAATTTGCAGTTTTCATTTGGGTGAATCACTAGTGGAAGCAGCTCAGCCTCATCAGCCCTGGACACAGCACACTGTGTGCTCATACAGAGGGGGAGGGGTACACACACACTGGAAACTGGGTAATCTAAGACATTACAGTGTATACAGGACGTGTGATCACTAGAGAATAGGAGTTATAAACATGATCTATAGAGGGTGAAATCATTATACTGTGTATAGGGGTATCAGTATACTCTGCACTGTGACCCGGTCGTGTATCCCAGTGTGTGCCACCACAGAGAGTATGAAGGCAAAAAAAAAAAGAGAACTTGCTGGTCAGCGCTTCATTCCAAGGTGGAATTTTTAATGCCATCACTGCGCTTTTCAGTGTACACGTCCTTAAACTTCGGCTAAGGGCTGGAGAAATGCACGAAAGACTGCTGGTGGGAGAATGGGGGTCCTTCAAGGGAGCGGCTTTAACAGATGTGACCCAGTCATGGTATGGAGATCTGCTACAGAAACTGTTCTATTGTTATGGGTATATCGCAAAAAGACTGTAAGAACTGCAAAACAATAGGAGACTAATAGTGTAGTACAGCATTAAAACAAGTCACACCAAATTGGATGAAACTCACAAGATCCTGAAGGGGAAACTGGCACTGTATTCCTCACTGGATACTCCTCGCACTCTTGAAATCCTACACCACTGTAGAGCCATATGGATGTCAGTACATCAGGATATCACAAGGTAGAAAAGTATTTATTAATACAACAGACCAACGCGTTTCGTCCGATAGTGGACTTCATCCAGCGGCACAATTAAAATCAAAATCAAAAAACGAATAGTGGGGTAGATTCACTAACCTCTAGATTGAATATAGACTTTCATTTGCAACCAACAGTTAAAAAATTGTTATCGTACATGAAGGATATGAGTGAAATCCTTATAGAAATGGAGAATAGAGTGGAAGTCGACATATAATTGGGCAACTTTGTGACCTCATTTATTTGTATTCAATAACTGTATATAAAGAGAAGCCAATAGAGGCTACATCTGGTAATATAAGAAAATAACCTTTATTAGTCAATAAACCACAGAAAACACAAAGGACATTTAAAACCATGTAAGTGAAGAGACAATGATTGGAACTGAACACTTCCTTTTGATAATAATAATAATGCAGGAAACCGTTCCAATCATTGTTTCTTCACTTACATAATTTTAAATGTCCTTTGTGTTTTCTGTGTTTTTATTGACTAATAAAGGTTATTTTGTAATATTACCAGATGTAGCCTCTATTGGCTTCTCTTTATTTTTTGGATTCTTATACAGGGATAATTCCTTGGGGTTTATGTCCCCTTTTCTATCTGATTTATATCATTTTCCTGCTTTCAGATAAGACAGTTGTTCTGATCCTATTCCTTTCTTTTTCCCCTTATAAAGTTATTGACCATGGTTTGGGTATTTAAGTAATTATTTTTTTTTATTGAAGGAAGAAGGAATCCGTGAGGCAAAGAGGAAGTTTCTTTGTGAAGGTTTTAGTTTTATTTTGGAACACAATTATTTCTTATTTAATGATCAATTTTAATTTGAAGAAAAAAAATTGATCATTAAATAAGAAATAATTGTGTTCCAACATAAAACAAATGCAGAAATACAATACTGTATTCAGGGAGCGCAAATGATGATGGTAAGTTCACAATTAGACAATGGAAAATTGAATGGTGAAGGGTTGCTTATATCTGCAGTGAAAGGACAAAACAAAGCAATTGCGCAATATCACACCGTGAGGGATTGGTAGGATGAAAAAGTTTCACTCACAAGTGAGGAGCCTACTTAGACTCGTTGATAGTGCATGTGGACCTCTATGGGGGCCCCTCCCACCTTCACGATGTGGTGTTGATTGAGAGTGAAGATGGTCCTGTTTAGCAGCAATATACCTCAAAAAGAGAAATATATGGCACAGAACTGTATGAAACTTTGAAAAGTGAAGGTAGGGATAGGTATCCCACTTACGTGCTTATGAGCCTCCCTAACAGAGTGGCTCGGTATAGACACAGAGGACCTCTTATCCTTTCGAGGGGGGTCCCACCCTTCACCACCCTTCAATCGGTTGAGATGGAGCTTTAAGTCTGAGCACTTCAAGGGGTGGTTTTCAACAATCCACAAAGAGGGGAATGACTCAGAAATTGGATTCCATATATTTCTCTTTTTGAGATATATTGCTGCTAAACAGGACCATCTTCTCTCTCAATCAACACCACATCGTGAAGGTTATTCAATTATTTTTTTTTATTGAAGGAAGAAGGAATCCGTGAGGCAAAGAGGAAGTTTCTTTGTGAAGGTTTTAGTTTTATTTTGGAACACAATTATTTCTTATTTAATGATCAATTTTAATGATCAATTTTAATTTGAAGAAAAAAAATTGATCATTAAATAAGAAATAATTGTGTTCCAACATAAAACAAATGCAGAAATACAATTCATGCAAAACTCTACGTAATCCCAAAGGGTTCACATACTTTTTCTTGCCACTGTATATCAACACTATCGCGCCCACACTACCTATATACCCTTGTCTGCATTTGTTTTATGACAGATGGTCCTGTTTAGCAGCAATATACCTCAAAAAGAGAAATATATGGAATCCAATTTCTGAGTCATTCCCCTCTTTGTGGATTGTTGAAAACCACCCCTTGAAGTGCTCAGACTTAAAGCTCCATCTCAACCGATTGAAGGGTGGTGAAGGTGGGACCCCCCTCGAAAGGATAAGAGGTCCTCTGTGTCTATACCGAGCCACTCTGTTAGGGAGGCTCATAAGCACGTAAGTGGGATACCTATCCCTACCTTCACTTTTCAAAGTTTCATACAGTTCTGTGCCATATATTTCTCTTTTTGAGGTATATTGCTGCTAAACAGGACCATCTTCACTCTCAATCAACACCACATCGTGAAGGTGGGAGGGGCCCCCATAGAGGTCCACATGCACTATCAACGAGTCTAAGTAGGCTCCTCACTTGTGAGTGAAACTTCACCATTCAATTTTCCATTGTCTAATTGTGAACTTACCATCATCATTTGCACTCCCTGAATACAGTATTGTATTTCTGCATTTGTTTTATGTTGGAACACAATTGTTTCTTATTTAAAGGGACACTCTACTCAAAAAATCACCCCCCCCCCGTTTTTTTATCCTAACCTATCCCTATTCCCTTAACCCCTTAAGGACGGGAGTAATTTTACAACTTCGGCGCTGTTTCGGAAGTAGAAGTTTGCTGAGCTCATTTTGACCATTTTTAAGTCACGTATTATTATACCACCCAGACAAATTATATATCGTCCTTTCCGGCAGACTCGGCAGATTAATAATATATCATTACTATATGTATATGTCATGCCCTGCCAAAATGCTATAACAAAAAATGTAAAAAAAATTGAATTTTCAATAAAATTTCATTCTTCAACAGTGTGTAAAGTGTTTTTTTTAAAAATTTTATTATCCGAGGCTCTGCGGTCATATTCTATGGGGTAGATTTGTTAAAAAAATTAGAACGGGGAACCCATTTTTTTTTGGGGAGAAATTGTGTGATTTTAGCTAAACCCCCCAAAAAAAAATCATTAGTGAAGCATCATTGTTCACATTATAATTGAAATGTGAACAATAGTGCTGCATTAAAAAAACTAATTTTTTTTTTATTATTATATTTATTATTTTTTTATTATTTAATTTATTATTTTTTTATTATTTTTATTTTTACATTTTTTACACTTTTATTTTACTTATAACATGCTCTGGCCTTTCCAGCAATATCATACATGACCCCCTAGCTGCCACCGATCAGGAGATAAAGGGGTTCAAAGAAACAACATGGGTTTACCTCAGGGAGATCATGCCAAACTAATCTTATTGATTTTTTTGATTGGGTAACAAAAATAATAGACACAGGTGGTGCAGTAGACATTGCTTATTTAGATTTCAGTAAGGCTTTTGATACTGTTCCGCATAGAAGGCTTATCAATAAATTGCAATCTTTGAGCTTGGATTCCAATATTGTTGAATGGATTAGGCAGTGGCTGAGTGACAGACAACAGAGGGTTGTGGTAAATGGAGTTTATTCGGCGCAAGGTCTTGTTACCAGTGGGGTACCTCAGGGGACAGTACTTGGACCCATTCTCTTTAATATTTTTATTAGTGATATTGCAGAAGGTATTAATGGAAAAGTATGTCTTTTTGCTGATGACACAAAGATTTGCAACAGGGTTGACGTTCCTGGAGGGATCAGCCAAATGACAAATGATTTAGGTAAGCTAAAAAAATGGTCAGAGTTGTGGCAATTGAGTTATAATGTGGATAAGTGCAAGATAATGCACCTGGGACGTAAAAACCCAAGGGCTGAATATAGAATATTTGATACAGTTCTAACCTCAACATCTGAGGAAAGGGATTTAGGGGTTATTATTTCAGAGGATCTAAGGGTAAGTAGTCAATGTAATAGAGCAGCAGGAAATGCAGGCAGAATGCTTGGTTGTGTAGGGAGAGGTATTAGCAGTAGGAAAAGGGAAGTGCTCATGCCACTGTACAGAGCACTGTGTGAGACCTCACTTGGAGTACTGTGTGCAGTACTGGAGACCGTATCTCCAGAAGGATATAGACATCTTGGAGAGAGTTCAGAGAAGGGCTACTAAAATGGTGTACGGCTTGAAGGAGAAAAGTTACCAAGAAAGGCTTAATGATCTTAACATGTACAGCTTGGAAAAAAGACGAGACAGAGGAGATATGATAGAAACATTTAAATACGTAAAGGGAATCCACAAGGTAGAGGAAGGGAGTATATTTAAAAGGAAACAAAATAGCAAAACAAGAGGACATAGTGTTAGATTAGAGGGGCAAAGGTTTAAAAGTAACATCAGGAAGCATTATTTTACTGAGCGGGTGGTGGATACATGGAACAGTCTTCCAGTAGAAGTGGTAGAGGCCAAAACAGTAATTGAATTTAAGCAAGCATGGGATAGGCATAAGGCGATCCTAAACAAAAGCTAAATCCAGGTAAAGTATCCATGTAATTGGGCAGACTAGATGGGCCGAAAGGTTCTTATCTGCCGACATTTTTCTATGTTTCTATGTTTCTATGTTTCCTCTAAGGGATTTCCATAGGAAATCCCTTTGCAGCTCGGGGGTTCCCCGGTTAACTGACATCATCGCGCATGGCGCGATGAGTCAGTTGACCAGGGGGGGGACCCAGAGGTGGGGGCTGCCATCCAAGATGGCGGCCCCCACCGGAAATAGGCCGCGATCGGGCACAAATTAGTGCCCGGTCGCGACCTGGCAACTAAGGGGTTAACCCCCCATACATCGCTGGAAAGGTCAGGCTGTGACCCTTCCAGCGATGCTGGCCACAGCCGCCTGGTCCCCGGAGATGGGGAGATAGAGGGATCCAAAGGATCCCCCCCTCCCCTTCAGGCGCTTCCCCTGCTCCGGCGGGGGGGGGGACGCCTGAAACTGACGTCATCGCGCCACTGGCGTCAAAGCCCGCCTAATGCAGGGCGTAAATGTACGTCCTGCGGTGTTAAGGGGTTAATAAATCCTTTTTTTTTTTGTAACTGTAATACTTACCCTAAAATCCACTTCTTTCCAGCGGCGTCTTTTTTTTTTTATATACTCACCTTCCTCCTCTTCCGCTCCCGTCCTTCTTCATGCTTCTTGGCTTCTGGTTTACGTGAGAATCGCGCATGCGTGCCTCTCACATAAGCCAGCCAATCGGCAGGCTTCCTCCCGGCTCAATCTGAGGATTAGTGTTGCGCGCAAGAGGATGCACGCAACACTAACCCTCAGAGGGAGCCGCCAGCTTCTGCGGTGAGTTGGAGACGTCATCGCGCTTTCAGCTACTCGGCAAAAGTCGGCAGAAGCGGGAAATATGATTCCCACTCTGCTGACTGACAGCTGGGAGGGCGGAGTAAACTCCTCCGCCTCTCTCAGCTGTTTTCAGCCTTTTCTGCCGATCGGCTGAGCGGAGGCAGGAGGGACAGGGAAGGGAATACTCCGGGCATCATGACCACCTAAAATAGCTTAGGTGGTCATGTTGCCTAGATTGTCCCTTTAATGATCAATTTTTTTTCTTCAAATTAAAATTGATCATTAAATAAGAAATAATTGTGTTCCAACATAAAACTAAAACCTTCACAAAGAAACTTCCTCTTTGACTCATGGATTCCTTCATTAAAAAAAATAATTGCTTAAATACCCAAACCATGGTCAATAACTTTATAAGGGGAAAAAGAAAAGAATAGGATCAGAACAACTGTCTTATCTGAAAGCAGGAAAATTATTTAAATCAGATAGAAAAGGGGACATAAACCCCAAGGAATTATCCCTGTATAAGAATCCAAAAAATAAAGAGAAGCCAATAGAGGCTACATTTAAATACGTAAAGGGAATCCACAAGGTAGAGGAAGGGAGTATATTTAAAAGGAAACAAAATAGCAAAACAAGAGGACATAGTCTTAGATTAGAGGGGCAAAGGTTTAAAAGTAACATCAGGAAGCATTATTTTACTGAGAGGGTGGTGGATACATGGAACAGTCTTCCAGTTGAAGTGGTAGAGGCCAAAACAGTAATTGAATTTAAGCAAGCATGGGATAGGCATAAGGCTATCCTAAATAAAAGATAAATGCAAGTAAAGTATCCATGTAATTGGGCAGACTAGATGGGCCGAAAGGTTCTTATCTGCCGACATTTTTCTATGTTTCTATGTTTCTACATCTGGTAATATTACAAAATAACCTTTATTAGTCAATAAACCACAGAAAACACAAAGGACATTTAAAACTTCTGCTACTGCCCTCTACACCACAGTTGCACCCCTACAACCAGCCAGCCCCTGCAACACCATGCCCAGCCACAACTGACGCTGAACCTCTTTTGTGCCCCCTGCAACACCATGCCCAGCGACAGCTGACGCTGAACCTCTTTTGTGCCCCCTGCAACACCATGCCCAGCCACAGCTGATGCTAAACCTCTTGTGCCCCCTACAACACTATGCCCAGCCACAGCTAACGCGGAACCTCTTTTGTTCCCCCTGCAACACCATGCTCAGTCGCAGCTGACGCTGAACCTCTTTTGTTCCCCCTGCAACTCCATGCCCAGCCACAGCTGACCCTTAACCTATTTTGTTCCCCTCAACCACCGCCGCCCCGAACCACTTTTGTTCAAATATATGCACTCGTACCAAAAACTAGTAGAATATATCAATACAACTTGTCATTAAAGTGAGATTCTTACATAGCTGAATCATAAAACGATTAAAACTGTGTTTCCTTTTTTTATTCACCCTTTATCGTTTCCACAAAACATTTTCACTGATAATATAAATCACCAGACAAAAAACAGATTGTTGAATAAGTTCATTAGTACCAATCAAAGGTTTAATATTCGGCTGCTGTAAATTGTAAAGAGGGGGTTAAATACAGCCCTAGCATTTCCAGGGTTAAAATGCTTTACCCAATGTTTGTTCTGCTTCTCCACACTCGTGCCTTCCCCTCTATGTGATCTGCACTGTTTGTACAAGCTTTCTTATTTTGCTAGACAAGAGATACCAATTCTGATGGCGGCAACTATGACGTTGTCACGGTCCGAACCACCAGACCCTCTGGCGCCCTCTTTTGTTCTCCTTTTGCCCTGTTTTGCATTGATATGCAGGTTCTAGGACTTTTTCCTCCATACGCTTCTTGAACTATAATTTGCATAATAGACATGGAACCACACCTGCCGTTCATCTCCCTAATTGATCCTGCATATGAGGAAGCTACACCCCTGATCCCACGCTTCCTCATTGAATTTCCTAGCTTAGCTAGTGCAGACCTGCCTTCCACAGATCCTTGCCTGGAACCCCTCCTGCTCTTGATCCATAGACCTTCCTGTACACCCTCTGCTATTTCTGGACATTCTCTACCGGTATCCTCCATTGCCCCCTGTACCCTCTGCTTTCCATTATTGATATACCAGTGTACCAGATCTCTGCTAATTCTTGACCACTCTATTGCCTATTCCTATTTTGTACCCGCGCCTGATTTATATGTTCTATATCCATTGTTTATTTTCCTGGTCTGTTGTCAGTTTATTTGTATTCACAAATAAACCCTGTTACCCTGTATCCTGCCTTCTGATACGTTTACTGCACCTTGGGCTCACACCCACATTTCTGCACATCTGCTAGGCCAGGCTCGTGACAGAATGAGGAAGCCTAAAAACAGTGAGCCTGCAGTGATCATAGCCTTTGTACAAAGACAGAAAAATGCCAACCAAAAGGTCCAGCAGCACCTGCATTCGTTATGAGAGTACCTGCAGCAGAATTCTAACGGCACATCTACTAAGGTATGCACTCCGGTCCCAGAATGTGCTCGAGGACCCCTGACCGAGGAGGAAAGGGCAAGGAGAAGGACGCAAGGCCTCTGTTACTATTGCGGGGGTCATTTGCATAGAGTATTGACCTGCCTACTGCGCCCACCAAAGCCAGGCACCAAAAATGTTCCTGTACCTGTGTCAAAGAAGCCTGCGCCTAGCCAACCCTCAGGGAATACTCCAGAGAAGTCCAGACTCCCTACACATAAAGAGAAAATGCTATCCAGGAAGTTGTTGGTAAAATCGGTGCCTGCCCCGCAGAATATAACTTCACCAACTGTCAGATCAAGAAAACCTGCACCCAAGAAAAAAACCCTATCCGCTCCTGCTCCCAGGAGATCTGTACCCGTACTGCCCAGAAGAAGGGTATCGCTGGACTCCACCTCTGAAGAAGAATCAGAGACCCCAATGGAGTACACTGAACCAGGACCTATGAAGAGCCCATGGAGCAGGAATCCACAGAACGAGATCCAGTGGTGCAGATGGAGACCGAGCCAATCCTGCTTACAAGTGTGAGGCCCATCACTTCGAGCCATCAAGACTCCCCAAACTATTCTGACCAGGAGTCTGGTTCCTCTGAGTGGAGTTCCGTGGAAACAGAGGGGGAATGGCCTAAACAGACAGCCAGACATCCTCACGGTGGTCCAGGCCGTAACACTAAGTTAATGGGGTATATTGGCGTTCCTGGATCTGTCTGCTGTTCTGCTGGAAAGCCTCATTGAGCCGCTGTTCCGCGGTACCATCAAGCCTTGACTCCGGACCAGAGAACAGCCTACATAGGTACTGTCTTTATGTCACCCACAGTTTCTCGTCTGCCTGAAAACTCTGAACCCCAATGGCCAGAGTCCGCTGCCCTGCACCTTGCAGGATCTCCAGAGTCCGCTGCCCTGCATCCCGCAGGTTCTCCAGAACTGTCACCGGCATGGGGCCGTCGACGCCACCATAAGGCCAAGCCGCTCACTACCCAGCAAGAGCCGTGCAGTACCCAGGTCGCCGCAGAGCCGTGCAGTACCCAGGTCGCCGCAGAGCTGTGCAGTACCCAGGTCGCCCAAGAGCCGTGCTGCGCTGAGGTCGCCCAAGAGCCGTGCTGCGCCGAGGTCGCCCAAGAGCCGTGCTGCGCCGAGGTCGCCCAAGAGCCGTGCTGCGCCGAGGTCGCCCAAGAGCCGTGCTGCGCCGAGGTCGCCCAAGAGCCGTGCTGCGCCGAGGTCGCCCAAGAGCCGTGCTGCACCGAGGTCGCCCAAGAGCCGTGCTGTGCCGAGGTTGCCACTGAACCGAGCCTTGCCAGGTGCGCAGCCCCACCAGTCATCCGGGAGGGCGCAGCCCCATCGAGCCGAGCCAAGGGCGCTGCCCCACTGAGCTGTGCCAAGGGCACTGCCCAACTGGTCATCGCTGAGGGCGCTGCCCCACCGAGCCTTGCCAAGGGTGCTGCCCCACTGGTCATCGCCGAGGGCGCTGCCTCATTGTGCCGTGCCAAGGGCGCTGCCCCACCAGCCATCGCCAAGGGCGCTGCCCCACCAAGCCGTGCCAAGGGCGCTGCCCCACCGGTCCACGCAAAGGGCGCTGCCCCACCGAACCCTGCAACCAATGTGTCACCACCGAGCTGTACCCGTGACACGATTCCTGATGCCGAGTCTGAAAGGGCTATTCTTCTTGCTCTCAATGAGGACTTCCAGGATACGGGTAGTTGGACTGGCAAAATGTACCCTGCTACAGGACCTGCCCCTACGGGCTACACCAGGACACCCTCTGGTGTGTTGGTCCGGGAAGAGTACTTGGCAGTGCTCAGGCGCTACCCCGAGCTCTGGAGAACACTCGACATCTATTCTGATGACTCTAGTTAGACTGATTCCACAGATTCCGGATTCTTCAGACTTTCTGGGGTTCGTCTTGTGGTTATGAATGTTGCACCTGCCTGTCTTCGGCCACTTCTGGGGCACCCGGAGGTTGCCCCTTGTCGGGGGGGTACTGTCACGATCCGAAACACCAGACCCTCTGGCGCCCTCTTTTGTTCTCCTTTTGCCCTGTTTTGCATTGATATGCAGGTTCTAGGACTTTTTCCTCCATACGCTTCTTGAACTATAATTTGCATAATGGACATGGAACCACACCTGCCGTTCATCTCCCTAATTGATCCTGCATATGAGGAAGCTACACCCCTGATCCCACGCTTCCTTATTGAAGTTCCTAGCTTAGCTAGTGCAGACCTGCCTTCCACAGATCCTTGCCTGGAACCCCTCCTGCTCTTGATCCATAGATCTTCCTGTACACCCTCTGCTATTTCTGGACATTCTCTACCGGTATCCTCCATTGCCCCCTGTACCCTCTGCTTTCCATTATTGATATACCCGTGTACCAGATCTCTGCTAATTCTTGACCACTCTATTGCCTATTCCTATTTTGTACCCGCGCCTGATTTATATGTTCTATATCCATTGTTTATTTTCCTGGTCTGTTGTCAGTTTATTTGTATTCACAAATAAACCCTGTTACCCTGTATCCTGCCTTCTGATACGTTTACTGCACCTTGGGCTCACACCCACATTTCTGCACATCTGCTAGGCCAGGCTCGTGACAGACGTGCTGCTATCAGAACACGTTTCTGCAGAGTTTCTGTGGTTAAAATGCTTTACCCAATGTTTTTTCTGCTTCTCCACACTCGTGCCTTCTCCTGGTATGTGAGCTTCACTGTTTGTACAAGCTTTCTTTTTTTTTTATGGAAAATGTTTTGTGGAAACGATAAAGGGTGAATAAAAAAAGGAAACACAGTTTTAATCGTTTTATGATTCAGCTATGTAAGAATATCACTTTAATGACAAGTTGTATTGTTATATTCTACTAGTTTTTGGTACGAGTGCATATATTTGAACAAAAGAGGTTCAGGGTCAGCTGTGGCTAGGCATGGTGTTGCAGGGGGAACAAAAGAGGTTCAGCCAAAATACACAAAAAGTTTTTGGGCAGCGCTCCTCCGTATATAGAACAATGGAAAAAACAAAAAACAAACACACCAGATAAGGGGGAAAGGAAAGAAAGAGATTTTCCTTACAGCAAAGAAGTACATCTCCTTCTTTGTGATCTCCTTCTTACGCTACTGAACAATATTTATATCTGGTTCTAACGGTATATTTCGTTGGTTAATAAATATTGTTCAGCTACCTCCACTACCAAAAAGAACAACATTGATTCCAAAGAAAAGATCATTAGAAAGACAAGACGAGGAACTAGAGGAGGAAGGTCCACCAAAAAAAGAAAAAAGATGATTGAGGATATTGATATGAAAGGCATCTTCAACCTCACAAAGAGGATATTGAATAAAACTGGGATAAAAGTACTGAAGAAAGGACTAAAATTTGCTCTTAGTGTTCCCCTGAACAAATTTGAAATGTTTTTGGATTTGGAGAAGTTTAGCCCCTTCGCTGCTAAGGACGCGCTCAGCGCGTCCAATCGCATGTCACGTTCCATGCGGTGGATGCGCTGAGCGCGTCCTCTCTTTGGGGTCAGCGTTCGGCCGCGTTCCGGCCGATCGCCGGCCCCCCCGGTGCGGGCTGACATCCTCGATGTCAGCCCAGCATCTGGAACCGCCGCCGGAGTAATTAGGTGTCATCGCGGGGGCGCGATGACACCTAATTCAGGCACCCCCCCGCATGTGCGGAGGAGGCACCTGAAAGGGAGGGGGGGAGGTCCTTCGGACCTCCCTCCCGATCGGCGGCGTTGCGGGGGTTAACCCAGGCCCTGTTTGGAAGGGCACAGCCTGCCCTTCCAAATGGTATCTGGCATTAACCCCATGGGGGCAGGATCACGAATCGGCGCCGAAAAGCGCCGGTTCGTGATCCTTTCCCGGAGCTGGCCGACATCTTGGATGTCGGCCAAGCTTCCGGGAATGCCCCCGATGACGCCAGTCCTGGAGTTTACCCCTAACTGCCACCAATGGTGGAGATAGAGGGTTCATTGGAACCCCCTATCTCCCGATCCGTGGCAGTTAGGGGTTAATGTTTGGTATTGTTGGATCGGCCAGAGCATGGCCGTTCCAACGATACCAAACATGAGTATAAATAAAGTTTGTAAAAAAAAAATTAAAAAATAAAATAAAAAAATATTTAAAAATAAAATTATAAAAAAAAAATAAACAAGTTTTTTTTCTTTTTTTTGGTTTGTTAATGCAGCAATACTGTTCCCATTTCAATTATAATGTGAACAATGATGCGGCACTAACGATTTTTGTATGCGGTGCGTTTGTTAAAAATCGTGTAATTTTCCCCCAAAAAAAATGTAACGAGACCCCATCTCTAATTTTTTTAACAAGCGCACTCCATACAAAATATAACCGCAATTGCTCGCATGTTAAAATGTGAAAAAAAAACACTTTACCCGTTGTAAATTCATATTTTATTGCATTTTTTGTTATAATATACAGACAAGTCATGACGTATACATATAATAATGACATATTATGAATCTGCCGAGTCTGACGGAAAGAACGTTATATAATATGTCTGGGTCATATACTAAAATAAGCCTTCAAAACACGTTTAAACATGATGAGCAAAACCGGTAAAAATGACCTCAGCACAGAGGCGGGAAAAGCCTCGGCAGCGAAAGGGTTAAGAGAAAGTTATGTTTAAAAAAAATTCTTTCTTAAAAACCCCTTGGAGCGTCTTCCAGTTTCCAGTGAGTTTGTCCATACTCATTTAAAGGAAGCATCCACGTTTTTTCCAAAACATATGGTATCTAAAGAAATTGGAGTTTTTCAGCACATGTGCATGAGAGATATCAATGCCATTACTAAACCAAATAGATCCAAATTTGACCTCTCTAAGGAAGAATTTGCCTCTTTAAAAACCTTACAAGAAGACACCACTATTATTATAAAGCCGGCGGATAAGGGTAGAGGAATTGTTTTTCTTGATCCTGATTACTATAATAGTGAAGCTAGACGGCAACTAAATGACAATTATACCTAGCAACTCCTGTTGAGCGACCCTGCCAAACAGATTCAAGAAAAGTGTAGGGAGTTGCTCATACGAGGTAAAGAAAATTCCATTCTGAGTGAAAAGGAATTTAAATATTTGGATATTTTGTATCCAAAGATTCCCGTCTTGTACCTACTTCCTAAAATACACAAAGATCCGATCAATCCCCCTGGTCGCCCAATTATTTCTGGGATAGAGTCTATTACCAGCAGGCTCTCCCAATACATCGACACCCTCCTGCAACCAATTGTGGTTAGGAATCCATCTTATCTACGAGATACTATGAATTTATTACAACTACTAGAAGAAATACAATGGGAACCAGATTATATCTTGGCAACCTGCGATGTTCATTCCTTGTATACGATAATACCCCACTCTAAGGGAAGTCAGGCAGTTAGACAATTTCTCAATATACATTCCACATATCCAGTAGAGCAAGTTGATTTTATCATTGAGGGTATAGACTTCATACTGAACAACAATTATTTATTTTTTGAGGGGGATTTTTACTTGCAGCGAACTGGGACAACTATGGGGACTCGTTTTGCACCCAGCTACGTGAACCTATTTATGGCGCACTGGGAAGCCCAGTGGTCTTTGGGTTCGGGTGGCTGGGCGCGGAACCTTATACTATACAAATGATTTATTGACGATCTCTTTTTCATTTGGAAGGGAACTGAGTCACAGTTAAGATTTTTTTCAACAACTCAATAACAACGATTGGGGGATCGTTCTGGACACCCAGTTTAGCAGACAAACCATCAATTTTCTGTACCTCACCATTTACATTGAAAATATGGAGATCAAGACTAAGACTTATTTTAAGTCTGTAGATGCTAACCGTTTTATCCAATCAACCAGCTGCCACTCTCAGATATGGCTTCAAAGCGTACCAGGTAGCCAATTTACCCGGATACGAAGGAACTGTAAAGAAGATCACATTTTTGATGAGCAAGTTCAGAAGGTCAAACAGGATTTCATTGAAAAGGGATACAAGGAAGAACACCTTAATGCAGCTATAATGAAGACAAAAACACGAAATAGAAAGGAAATGTTACAGTATAAATCCCGATTGATTACAACAGAAAATGCACCTCCGACAATTTCACTTATTTATAATTTTAATTGTCAGTCCAAAGAAATTAACCAAATCTTCAAAAAATATTGGCCTATTTTACTTGAAGACCCTGTTTTAAAAGAAATTTTGGGAGATAAGCCGAAAATTGTAAATAGAGGGGCAAAGAATATTAAACAAAAAATCGTGAGAAGCTATAATTGTCAAAAAAGTAAAGAAGTGGAAAATCCATTTCAGATTAAAGAAGGCTTTTATAGGTGTGGATCTTGTAATTGTAACGTTGGGAGCTTCCAGCCCTACCTGTGTGCTTGAGGGCAGCATGTCTGATGCTGCTCGCTGACCAATGCCCGGTTTAAATGGAGACAGGCAGGGAGGTGGTTGCATGAGGCGCGGCTTGAGTGGGGGGCGTGGCCTGGTGAAGGTCTTTAAAAACCCTCAGTGTATTCACAGCAGTTGCCAGATCATGGTTATCCATACCTGAGCTCCTTGTACCTGACTGCTATATTGAATTAACCCGTTATTGACCTCTGCTTGTTTCTGACTATTCTGCCTTCTGTTGCCCTAGACCATTTTCTTGTACTACGCTACTGCTCTGATATCGACCCGGCTATTCCATTTGACCATTCTGAACTCTGTATTCCTGATTCTGGCTCGGCTGACTACTCCCCGTGTTGTTAACCCTTTCTGTCTAGCTAGTTTACCTGGCCAATTCTAAGGACCAGACAGTTAGAGATCTTTCACGGCTACTCTGTTGGTAGCTTCTGGGCTCTGTGGAGTGTGGGGCGTTAAGTACTGCGTGGTGGGATCTGGGAACCGTGACATTACGATCTGGCCACTATGGATCCCGCAGACTTAACACAGCACTTGGCTAACTTTGTATCCAGACAGGATGAGCAGGATCATAGGATGGATCAGTTTGCTATTGCCTTACAAACTATCCTGACTCGTACGGCTCACCTGGAACCAGCTGGGGTTGCACCCCTGCTTGATATACCTGTGTCCCCTGTCGTTCAGACATCCCAGGTACACATGACCGCTCCTATGAGGTTTGACGGTACTCCCTCAGAGTGCCGGGGATTTTTGGTCCATGTGGATATTCATTTTAAATTAAATCCACAGATGTTTTTCTCTGACATTGCCAAAGTGGGGTTCATTATTAATCATCTGTCTGGCAGAGCATTGACATGGGCGACTCTGTTATGGGAGGCAGAGAAGCCTATCATACGGGATTATAAAGAATTCATAGCCGAGTTACAACGTACATTTAATCCTACCAGAAAGGCCACGGTAGCTGGCAAAACCTTGTTCCGCATACGTCAATGGAACAGGACTGTTTCTGATTATGCCATAGAATTTAAAACCTTGATCTCTGATGTGAACTGGACAAATGAGACACTGGTTCTGGCTTTTATGGAGGGGTTATCAGAGTCATTGATGCATGAATTGGCTCTACGTAAACTACCTGAGGTATTGTGTGAACTCATTGATTATTGTATAGATCTGGATAATCAGATAAGGGACAGAAGGACTCCAAGAGAGAAACCCAAGAGACTGTTACCTAGGTTGGCCCCTGTCTTTCAGGCACCACCAAGAGAGTTATCTCCTCCCTCTGAGCCTATGCAACTAGGCCGTACTAGGCTTACAGAGGAAGAGAGAACAAGGCGTTTTCATGAGGGATTGTGCCTGTATTGTGGTTTGGGGGGACATGTACGATTTCAATGTCCTACGCGTCCTAAGATGCATGATAAGCCGGAAAACTACCGCACCTAAGGCAGCTGAGGAGACAGGCCTTGGGTGTGACGTGCATGTCTCCTGTCAAAGACACTAAACTTATGTTACCAGTATCCTTGGCTTGGGAGACCAAGACCACACAGACTACCGCTTTTTTGAATTCTGGGGCTGCTGGCAACTTTATCGGAGTTAACTACGCTTCTTCCATTTCTCTACCTCTGGTTGTAAGAGAGACACCCTTAGCCGTCGAAGCCATAGACGGCAGACCGTTATCCTGCCCTAGGATTACTCACGATACAGTTACAGTGGATCTTACCACTGGTCTCTTGCATAAAGAAGAAATCATATTTCAAGTTATCCATTCACCTTCCAATCCTGTTGTACTTGGTTTCCCTTGGTTGGTGAAACATAATCCTGTTATTGATTGGGCTAAGGGAGAGATACTGTCTTGGAGTCCTGCTTGTTTTGGGACTTGTTTAATACCCATTCAGCATGTCGGTGCCCTGAACACACCCACAGCTCCTCCATTGTCTACAGAGGTTCCTGACCAATATGCCGACCTCAGGGCTGTATTTGATAAAAGAGAGGCAGAGAAACTGCCTCCACATAGACCATATGATTGTGCCATAGATATTCATCCTGGTACCATGCCTCCTCGAGGCAAAGTATATCCTCTTTCCATAAAGGAGAACCAAATTATGGAGGAGTACATAAAGGAGAATTTGGAGAGAGGTTTTATCTGACATTCCTCTTCTCCAGCGGGGGCTGGGTTCTTTTTTGTGTCTAAAAAAGAGGGAGATTTACGCCCGTGTATCGATTATAGGGGGCTTAACAAGATCACTATTAAGAACGTGTATCCTATCCCTCTCATATCAGAACTGTTCAACAGGTTAAGGGGGTCAGCAGTATACACAAAACTTGATTTAAGAGGAGCTTACAACCTGATACTGGAAAAATGTGGTGACAGTCCGCGCTTCCCTCTTTTTTTCCTTTCCTTTTCTCCCCCTGAAATCTTGGTCGAGGATCTTCTTTAAGCAGTTAATTGCTTTCTTTTATGCAGTCCTCAATTCTCAAGATATATGGGGATAGAAATGAGAAACATAGTGTGATCCATAAAAACACATCCAAGTCCCCAAAATACAATAGTTCAACTCACATTTGGAGGTGTCATAAATCAGACACTAGATGTATCTCACAACCGATATTTTTAGGAGATATCGGGCTCCCCTTTTCCTCCTCTGTCCGATGATGTTGCTCCAAATGAAAAAATAAGGTTGCAGGATATCGATGAACAAAATTAAAATTTATTAAAATTTTAAATTTATTCCATAAAACAATAAATAGACAAACACCAATACGCGTTTCGCGATGCACTCGCTTCATCAGTTGGCATGTAAATCAATTCCTTCACAATCTCCTGCAACCTCCTTATATACCCTTTAAAATGTGTTGTGATTGAGTGGGAAACGCCCGTTCTCTCTTCCCTCAAAATTACAATTACTCATTCTGCACCTGCGTGTTACTCATTACAATTACAATTACTCATTCTGCACCTGCGTGGGGCATTCCAAATATCAGATCAACCCAAAAGATGGTGGTGATACATCTCGTAGTGCCCTCTTGCATGTTCCTTTTAAGATCTCTAGTGTTTAAACTCCTAAAGTTTCTGCTCCACCTTCTTTCTACCCACAAGGCTTATTATTATCTACCTTCATGTTCATCCCTAAATAGGTTATTCTGCAATTCTAGATACACATGTATTGCCACACCATTGGAAATCCAATAATGTGCTCTATATCAATATTTTACCGTGATGGAAAAAATCTCACACAAGGGGGGAGTGTGGAACCTTTTCCATCCTCTGAAAACCTCTGCGTGAGATGCTGATTTTTAAAGTGCTAAATTTATAGTGCCTTCTGCAAATTTAATATGCTAATCTTAATTAAATGTATATGAATACTATTATCAGAACTGAAAATTTGATTCCTTATATGCGTAAAGAATTTATAATGTCATTCAATAAAGTGCTCTCTTTAAAGTGCTACTCTTACAATGTTGTATACCGAATTAAAACTAACCCATATGTTTCTATACCCCTATACAGAGTGCTAATGTGTAAACCGAAATAAAGTGCTTGTGCCTACCTAACAGTATGCCTATAGGGTGATGGTTAATTGATACATTAGTGTCAAACACATTATAACCTCCATATTCAATACATGTTTGGTTACAGTGTATCCTAGTTCATACAAAAATCTTCAGTACACCCTTCTAAATGGATATTTTATAAATACACAATTCTAATTAATATAATACAAATCTCATTTTGTAAAACCTTTATGCAATGATTTGTGTACTTCCTAATATGTAGTTTTGACCTATTCTAAAAAGTGGCAGACCTCAAAATCCTGATTCAAACCCCTAGGTACTAGTGTTTTTAAATTATATATCCATCTCATCTCTGTCCTATTAATTTTATTGATGAAATCCCCTCCTCTCCATTCCTTTTCTACTTGCTGGATCGCCAGAAATTTTGTCCCATTAGGATCTTTATTATGTTTATCTTTATAATGTTGAGGTACAGTATGTGAATCTACGCCTTTTCTAATATTATTCAAATGTTCGCGAATGCGAACATTCAAGCTTCTTGTTGTGCGACCAACATACATCTTCCCACACGGACAAATTAAAATATAAATAACATTTTTTGAAAAACAGGTGAGTGTGTCGTATATCTTGTATCCTTCGCCAGACATACTATTGAACTCTTTTATATGTCTTTTTTGGTTCCCTGTTGTTCTACATGCAAGACAATTCCCACATCCATAAAAAACATTCTCTAAACCGAAATGTTTTTTTTGTTTCCTGCTTCTCAAATGGCTGCTTACTACACGATTTTTGATGTTTTCAACCCCTCTAAAGATAATGGTAGGAGAATTCCCCAATATCTGGCGAAGGTCCTCATCCTTGCGAAGGATGGGCCAATACTTTCTAAGGATTCTTTTAACCTCCTTATGTTCACTGCTGTATTGACAAATAAAAGGAACCTTATTACTCAATCCTCCATTCGATGTTTTTTTCTTGTTGAGAATTTGTTTCTGATTTATTTGTGACACCTTTTTTCTCACTTCTTCCAGAACCTGACCATCATAGCCTTTTTCTTCAAATTGTATTTTCATCATTTCAGATTGGGTGTGAAATTCCGCGTCCTCAGTACAATTTCTTTTTAACCTAAGGAATTGTCCCTTCGGTACACCTTCCAACCATTGCCAAAAGTGGCAACTTGTCTTCTCTATGTAGCTATTTACGTCTACATTTTTAAAATGGGTTCTAGTTTTAATCCGAAGGTCTTCAATATAGATCTCTAAATCTAGAAAGCTAATATCTGATTGACTAAAATGGCTATCAAGTCTGATTCCCCAATCATTTTGGTTTAAAAACTCCAAAAAACAAACGAGGTCTTCTTCCGATCCTTTCCAGATAAATATGATATCATCAATGTAGCGTTTGTAAATTAAAATGTTCTTATCCCACTCATGCTGATCTTTAATCCAAGTTTTTTCCCATAAGGCCATAAACAAATTGGCGTAACTGGGTGCTATTTTGCTCCCCATAGCGGTTCCCATTAGTTGTAAAAAATATTGGTCATCATACCAGAAAAAATTGTTCTCCAAAATGAGGGTAATTCCTTCCACAATATAATCTATTTGATCTTTCTTAATCTCCCCGTCTTCCAGGAGCATTGTTCTTGTTGCTTCACAACCCCTATTATGCGGAATGTTTGTGTACAGGGATCGTACATCACATGTAACGAGAAAGAATTTTTCTTCCCATACCACAGATTCCAGGCTTCTAATAATATCACCAGTATCTTTAAGATAGGAGGGGATCCTTTTAACAATTGGTTGGAGGAGGTGGTCCAAATATTCAGCTATCTTACTCGAAACGGAATTGATCCCCGATACAATTGGTCTTCCTGGGGGCCTCTCCATATTCTTATGGATCTTAGGTAAGTGATAAAAAACAGGTATCCTTGGATGTTTCACTGTGAGATAGTCCGTCTCCTTATCATTTAGGAATTCCCTTTCCTCCCCTTTTCGAATAAAATCATCAAATTTCTTTTTTATTCCTTCTAGGGGATTGTGCGGTATCCTTTGATAGACCCCTATATCGTTAAGGATTCTGGATGATTCTTCATGGTAATCCTCCCTATTCTGAATGACAATACCCCCCCTTTGTCAGCCGGTTTTATTACTATTGTTTTGTCATCCGCCAGTTCTTTCAAGGCCTCTTTTTCTTCTTTGGTTAAATTATGTGACTTCTTTGGTTGGATTTTTTCCATCTCGTCCAGCACCATTGTTTCAAAGGTTGTTATCTCTTTACTGATGAGGTGTCTGGGATAGAAATGTGACCTCTTCTTCAGCTCTGTGTGTTTCCATTCGTCATTCTCGCTTACTATTTGTCGAGTGACAGGATCTTTCATGAAGTACTTTTTTAGGCACAATGATCTTTTAAATTTTTGTAGATCAACAAAAACTCCAAATTTGTCAATTTTTTTCGTAGGTGCAAACTTCAATCCTTTATTAAGTACTCTTATATGTTTTTCTTCCAAGGTCTTTCTACTTAGATTGAAGATACCCTGTGGGGTTATCTTCTTTCTCTCTTGTTTCTTCCTTCGTCTATGCAGTGCTCTCCTTCCTCGCTTTCCCCTCTTTCTGGAGCTCTTCTCTTTAATGGGATACCGTGTTCTTGATTTTCCTGTGTTCTTAGAATTCCCATTCGTCCTTTTGGGCTTCTCAATCTCTGACGGGGTTCCTCTCTCACTACTACAGGACTTCTGTATCTGACCCTTGGTCTGCTCCCTTGAAAATCCTCGTTGCTATTGTACCTCTCCCTGTATCTACCCCCCCGGAAGACTTCATTATAATCGTGATCCTCCAGTATATCATATCTATTTCTGGTTGGGATAGAATATCCTTGATCATATTTTCTTTGGGTACTTCTTCGATCCTGACCTCTTCCAGCATACTGGCAGGGATTTCTTTCCCCTTTTCGTTCCCTTATATTGTTGATTAGGTGGGAAGCACTTTTGAGGGGAGGGGGGGAATTCTTCTCCTCCCTACTTCGTTCATTCCCTTGACAAACCGCAGTTTGCACTATTGTATTCTGGATATGGTCATCTTGATGGGAACTGTTTCGTTGTTCTTTTAGCTCTACATTCCTCCCAGGTGTCCATCCTTGTCTCCTTTGTTGATAATAGAGTTCCCTTCTTTCTCTATTATAAGAGAATCTCCTATTCCTATAGGTACTATGTTTATAGGTGTTCTCTTGAGTGTCAGCCCATCCACGTTGGGGTGGTGGAGGGCGTGAGTCCAATTTCCAGACATCACCCCTGGCATAATCATTTTTATCCCTAATGTATTTAGAGGTCTTTCTTACAGTGATATCTATTTCTAACTTCTCCAATTTTTCCTCCATCTGTTCCACCACCATTTTCATCTTTTCCGGATCTAATATTGACTCTAACTCTTTTTGTTTATCCTCTATTGTGGTATTAAGTTCTTCCAAAATTTCTTTTCTCCTCTCTATCACTGTCTCCATAAGACTAAAGGAAAAACTCTCCAATTGTTTTTCCCATCTTTTAAATAAAACTGTGTCGCTCCTATCAAAGGTGGGATTTTTATACAGCCTCAAACCTCTCGGAGTGAGTCCCTCCTTAATGTAGACTTCCATCATTCTGATATCCATTTTATTCCTAAGTTCTTTAACCAATAGATTTTCTAAGCTGTATACATTTTTATTTACATCACTTGATAACAAAGTGTTTTCTTCTGTTATAGTGTGTATATTCCCACCAAATCTATCTCTTTGTACCCTGTACATTTTGGGTCAGCCACTGATACCTTGAGATGATTATACAGCAGCTCTCGGCCGCTGAATACAAACACAGAATAGACAAGTATCTGGCGCCCCCTAATGGATATAGTTAAACAATGCTGTTTGTACACAAACTATTCTTAAGTCCAAAGGACATAGAGCATTAAATTGCAGTTTAAAAAGTCAGCAGCAGATGGTTCACACACTGATAGTTCACCTCCAACCACCAGAAAGAGTCAATAATGGAAAAATGTGGTGACAGTCCGCGCTTCCCTCTTTTTTTCCTTTCCTTTTCTCCCCCTGAAATCTTGGTCGAGGATCTTCTTTAAGCAGTTAATTGCTTTCTTTTATGCAGTCCTCAATTCTCAAGATATATGGGGATAGAAATGAGAAACATAGTGTGATCCATAAAAACACATCCAAGTCCCCAAAATACAATAGTTCAACTCACATTTGGAGGTGTCATAAATCAGACACTAGATGTATCTCACAACCGATATTCTTTAGGAGATATCGGGCTCCCCTTTTCCTCCTCTGTCCGATGATGTTGCTCCAAATGAAAAAATAAGGTTGCAGGATATCGATGAACAAAATTAAAATTTATTAAAATTTTAAATTTATTCCATAAAACAATAAATAGACAAACACCAATACGCGTTTCGCGATGCACTCGCGACACCTCATCAGTAAAGAGATAACAACCTTTGAAACAATGGTGCTGGACGAGATGGAAAAAATCCAACCAAAGAAGTCACATAATTTAACCAAAGAAGAAAAAGAGGCCTTGAAAGAACTGGCGGATGACAAAACAATAGTAATAAAACCGGCTGACAAAGGGGGGTATTGTCATTCAGAATAGGGAGGATTACCATGAAGAATCATCCAGAATCCTTAACGATATAGGGGTCTATCAAAGGATACCGCACAATCCCCTAGAAGGAATAAAAAAGAAATTTGATGATTTTATTCGAAAAGGGGAGGAAAGGGAATTCCTAAATGATAAGGAGACGGACTATCTCACAGTGAAACATCCAAGGATACCTGTTTTTTATCACTTACCTAAGATCCATAAGAATATGGAGAGGCCCCCAGGAAGACCAATTGTATCGGGGATCAATTCCGTTTCGAGTAAGATAGCTGAATATTTGGACCACCTCCTCCAACCAATTGTTAAAAGGATCCCCTCCTATCTTAAAGATACTGGTGATATTATTAGAAGCCTGGAATCTGTGGTATGGGAAGAAAAATTCTTTCTCGTCACATGTGATGTACGATCCCTGTACACAAACATTCCGCATAATAGGGGTTGTGAAGCAACAAGAACAATGCTCCTGGAAGACGGGGAGATTAAGAAAGATCAAATAGATTATATTGTGGAAGGAATTACCCTCATTTTGGAGAACAATTTTTTCTGGTATGATGACCAATATTTTTTACAACTAATGGGAACCACTATGGGGAGCAAAATAGCACCCAGTTACGCCAATTTGTTTATGGCCTTATGGGAAAAAACTTGGATTAAAGATCAGCATGAGTGGGATAAGAACATTTTAATTTACAAACGCTACATTGATGATATCATATTTATCTGGAAAGGATCGGAAGAAGACCTCGTTTGTTTTTTGGAGTTTTTAAACCAAAATGATTGGGGAATCAGACTTGATAGCCATTTTAGTCAATCAGATATTAGCTTTCTAGATTTAGAGATCTATATTGAAGACCTTCGGATTAAAACTAGAACCCATTTTAAAAATGTAGACGTAAATAGCTACATAGAGAAGACAAGTTGCCACTTTTGGCAATGGTTGGAAGGTGTACCGAAGGGACAATTCCTTAGGT
This sequence comes from Leptobrachium leishanense, assembly GCA_009667805.1. Taxonomy (NCBI): domain Eukaryota; kingdom Metazoa; phylum Chordata; class Amphibia; order Anura; family Megophryidae; genus Leptobrachium; species Leptobrachium leishanense. Next base: position 53,792 of record RXON01003416.1, read on the forward strand.
TAAAAAGAAATTGTGAAGAAGAAAAACCCGGAGGTTATAGTGTGAAGGCGCTATAGAGTTAGATCAAATAGCAAAGCAATATACTTTTAAGCAGCTCACTAGTTGAGTGTATCCTTCACTCCAAAACCAGAATCTAGAGAGAAATCACTATACAGTGAAATAGGAGCGCTAAAGATTAAACAAAGATCACATATATCTCAATATATATAAATGAGAAGACAAGACAAAAGGAAGGTCTATTTTTCTTTCTTTCCCTTGTTCTTATTTCTTTCAGTGGAATAATAAATCTGTTAAATGGCATCGACTTCTAAAAGAGACAAAAAGAGAATCTCATTGCATAGTATCAGTGTACACCAAAAAATCAGAAAAAAATAAGATTTTTCACTCACAAACAGGGAGTCTGCAAGACTCCAAATGTATGCCTTTAAGCCTCTTCTGGGGGCTCCACCCATCAGCAGGAAAAGAGATTCAGGAAAAGAGATTCACAATCCTTATTCTTACAGGCTTGATAGTAGCTTTGAACCGGAGGTATACTTATGATCTCGAAAAAGGAATCAATAATAGTGTAATACTGTAAATTAATTGAGAATAGAAAATCCAGAGAGGGTTACACTCACGTGTTACAGAGCCTCTATTGAAAGTGGCTCTGTATAAGCGCCTGGGACCGCTAATCAGAGGGGGTCCATCCTCGTACTGGATTTCCGCTGGAACACAGCTCCACCATAGAACAGTTCAAACCAATGCACAGATGTGGCAAGTAGAGAGGTAATGGCAAAAAATTAAAATGAAAATAAAGGTAAAAAATAATAATAAATAAAAATGGCCAAAATATAAAACAATGAAAATTATTAAGAGACAAAACACCAAAGAAAGGTGTATAAAGTGCGAGACGCGTTTCACCTGCTGCTGCAGGAAGCCTGCAGCAGCAGGTGAAACGCGTCTCGCACTTTATACACCTTTCTTTGGTGTTTTGTCTCTTAATAAATTTTCATTGTTTTATATTTTGGCCATTTTTATTTATTATTATTTTTTACCTTTATTTTCATTTTAATTTTTTGCCATTACCTCTCTACTTGCCACATCTGTGCATTGGTTTGAACTGTTCTATGGTGGAGCTGTGTTCCAGCGGAAATCCAGTACCGAGGATGGACCCCCTCTGATTAGCGGTCCCAGGCGCTTATACAGAGCCACTTTCAATAGAGGCTCTGTAACACGTGAGTGTAACCCTCTCTGGATTTTCTATTCTCAATTAATTTACAGTATTACACTATTATTGATTCCTTTTTCGAGATCATAAGTATACCTCCGGTTCAAAGCTACTATCAAGCCTGTAAGAATAAGGATTGTGAATCTCTTTTCCTGAATCTCTTTTCCTGCTGATGGGTGGAGCCCCCAGAAGAGGCTTAAAGGCATACATTTGGAGTCTTGCAGACTCCCTGTTTGTGAGTGAAAAATCTTATTTTTTTCTGATTTTTTGGTGTACACTGATACTATGCAATGAGATTCTCTTTTTGTCTCTTTTAGAAGTCGATGCCATTTAACAGATTTATTATTCCACTGAAAGAAATAAGAACAAGGGAAAGAAAGAAAAATAGACCTTCCTTTTGTCTTGTCTTCTCATTTATATATATTGAGATATATGTGATCTTTGTTTAATCTTTAGCGCTCCTATTTCACTGTATAGTGATTTCCCCTTAAAAAGAAATTGTACTGAGGACGCGGAATTTCACACCCCATCTGAAATGATGAAAATACAATTTGAAGAAAAAGGCTATGATGGTCAGGTTCTGGAAGAAGTGAGAAAAAGGTGTCACAAATAAATCAGAAACAAATTCTCAACAAGAAAAAAACATCGAATGGAGGATTGAGTAATAAGGTTCCTTTTATTTGTCAATACAGCAGTGAACATAAGGAGGTTAAAAGAATCCTTAGAAAGTATTGGCCCATCCTTCGCAAGGATGAGGACCTTCGCCAGATATTGGGGAATTCTCCTACCATTATCTTTAGAGGGGTTGAAAACATCAAAAATCGTGTAGTAAGCAGCCATTTGAGAAGCAGGAACAAAAAAACCATTTCGGTTTAGAGAATGGTTTTTATGGATGTGGGAATTGTCTTGCATGTAGAACAACAGGGAACCAAAAAAGACATATAAAAGAGTTCAATAGTATGTCTGGCGAAGGATACAAGATATACGACACACTCACCTGTTTTTCAAAAAATGTTATTTATATTTTAATTTGTCCGTGTGGGAAGATGTATGTTGGTCGCACAACAAGAAGCTTGAATGTTCGCATTCGCGAACATTTGAATAATATTAGAAAAGGCGTAGATTCACATACTGTACCTCAACATTATAAAGATAAACATAATAAAGATCCTAATGGGACAAAATTTCTGGCGATCCAGCAAGTAGAAAAGGAATGGAGAGGAGGGGATTTCATCAATAAAATTAATAGGACAGAGATGAGATGGATATATAATTTAAAAACACTAGTACCTAGGGGTTTGAATCAGGATTTTGAGGTCTGCCACTTTTTAGAATAGGTCAAAACTACATATTAGGAAGTACACAAATCATTGCATAAAGGTTTTACAAAATGAGGTTTGTATTATATTAATTAGAATTGTGTATTTATAAAATATCCATTTAGAAGGGTGTACTGAAGATTTTTGTATGAACTAGGATACACTGTAACCAAACATGTATTGAATATGGAGGTTATAATGTGTTTGACACTAATGTATCAATTAACCATCACCCTATAGGCATACTGTTAGGTAGGCACAAGCACTTTATTTCGGTTTACACATTAGCACTCTGTATAGGGGTATAGAAACATATGGGTTAGTTTTAATTCGGTATACAACATTGTAAGAGTAGCACTTTAAAGAGAGCACTTTATTGAATGACATTATAAATTCTTTACGCATATAAGGAATCAAATTTTCAGTTCTGATAATAGTATTCATATACATTTAATTAAGATTAGCATATTAAATTTGCAGAAGGCACTATAAATTTAGCACTTTAAAAATCAGCATCTCACGCAGAGGTTTTCAGAGGATGGAAAAGGTTCCACACTCCCCCCTTGTGTGAGATTTTTTCCATCACGGTAAAATATTGATATAGAGCACATTATTGGATTTCCAATGGTGTGGCAATACATGTGTATCTAGAATTGCAGAATAACCTATTTAGGGATGAACATGAAGGTAGATAATAATAAGCCTTGTGGGTAGAAAGAAGGTGGAGCAGAAACTTTAGGAGTTTAAACACTAGAGATCTTAAAAGGAACATGCAAGAGGGCACTACGAGATGTATCACCACCATCTTTTGGGTTGATCTGATATTTGGAATGCCCCACGCAGGTGCAGAATGAGTAATTGTAATTGTAATGAGTAACACGCAGGTGCAGAATGAGTAATTGTAATTTTGAGGGAAGAGAGAACGGGCGTTTCCCACTCAATCACAACACATTTTAAAGGGTATATAAGGAGGTTGCAGGAGATTGTGAAGGAATTGATTTACATGCCAACTGATGAAGCGAGTGCATCGCGAAACGCGTATTGGTGTTTGTCTATTTATTGTTTTATGGAATAAATTTAAAATTTTAATAAATTTTAATTTTGTTCATCGATATCCTGCAACCTTATTTTTTCATTTGGAGCAACATCATCGGACAGAGGAGGAAAAGGGGAGCCCGATATCTCCTAAAGAATATCGGTTGTGAGATACATCTAGTGTCTGATTTATGACACCTCCAAATGTGAGTTGAACTATTGTATTTTGGGGACTTGGATGTGTTTTTATGGATCACACTATGTTTCTCATTTCTATCCCCATATATCTTGAGAATTGAGGACTGCATAAAAGAAAGCAATTAACTGCTTAAAGAAGATCCTCGACCAAGATTTCAGGGGGAGAAAAGGAAAGGAAAAAAAGAGGGAAGCGCGGACTGTCACCACATTTTTCCATTATTGACTCTTTCTGGTGGTTGGAGGTGAACTATCAGTGTGTGAACCATCTGCTGCTGACTTTTTAAACTGCAATTTAATGCTCTATGTCCTTTGGACTTAAGAATAGTTTGTGTACAAACAGCATTGTTTAACTATATCCATTAGGGGGCGCCAGATACTTGTCTATTCTGTGTTACAACCTGATACGTATAAAGAGGGGCATGAGTGGAGAACAGCATTTAACACCAGGAGTGGGCATTATGAATACTTGGTCATGCCTTTCGGTCTTTGTAATGCTCCAGCGGTATTCCAGGATTTTATTAATGATGTGCTCAGAGATTTCTTACAAACCTTTGTTATAGTATACCTAGACGATATATTGATTTACTCTCCCGATCTGAAAACCCACCATGCACATGTCAGACAGGTATTAGCAAAATTACTGGACAATGGTCTTTATTGCAAACTAGAGAAGTGTTTATTCGACATTACTACTGTGAAATTTCTTGGGTATATTATCACTCCAGAGGGTTTTGAGATGGATCCTTCTAAACTCACGGCCATCTCAGAATGGCCTCTCCCTCAAGGTCTCAAGGCCATACAGAGGTTTCTGGGGTTTTCCAACTATTATAGGAGCTTTATCAAGAATTACTCCGCTGTAGCCTCCCCTATCATTAATATGACACATAAAGGTCTGAAGAACCAGATCTGGTCTTCTCAATCCAAACAAGCATTCGAAGCCCTCAAACAAGCTTTCACTTCCGCTCCCGTGTTACGGCATCCTGATCCCAGGATTCCGTTTGTTCTTGAGGTTGATGCTTCCGAGATAGGCATTGGGGCTGTCCTGTCTCAAAGAGAGTCTCCAGGAAAACCTCTACATCCTTGTGGGTTCTTTTCAAGAAAATTATCACCAGCAGAACGCAATTATGATATCGGTAACAGAGAATTGCTTGCTATTGTGTCGGCCCTATCAGAGTGGAGACATTTGTTGGAAGGTACTCTTGACCCTTTGTTGATAATTACTGATCATAAGAACCTTACGTACATCGGGGATGCTAAACGTTTGAACGCGAGACAGGCCAGGTGGTCATTGCTACTGTCTCGGTTTAATTTTGTATTGACTTACAGACCAGGTGACCGTAATGTAAAGGCTGATGCATTATCTCGTCAATATGACCCGTATGAATCTAATACACAAGACCACAATCCTATAGTTCCTCCTGAACGTATTGTGGCTTCCACAGTCTTGTCTGTCTCCTCGCCTTTCCTGGAACGCCTCCAGGCAGTTCAAGTAGGGGCTCCACCTGACAAGCCTCCAGATATGTTGTTTGTACCTGAAAAGGAAAGACAAGAATTACTCATAATGTTTCATGATTCTAAACCAGCAGGTCATCCTGGTATTACTAAGACTCTTACCAGTATCTCCAGACAGTTCTGGTGGCCCACCATGCGACAGGACGTACGTCTGTTTGTTTTGGCTTGTCAAGTCTGTGCCAGAAGCAAAACCAGTAAATCCTTGCCTGTCGGTCTATTGCAGCCTTTACCCATGCCTAAGAGGCCTTGGTCTCATCTATCTATGGATTTTATTGTGGACTTGCCGAAGTCCAAGGGTCATACTGTGGTTCTGACAGTTGTAGACCGCTTGTCCAAAATGGCTCATTTTGTCCCTCTACCTAAGCTTCCTACAGCCAAAGAACTGGCAGTTGTATTTGCTAGAGAGATTGTACGACTACATGGGGTTCCGTCTGAAATAGTCTCTGACAGAGGAGCCCAGTTCATCTCTCGTTTCTGGAGGGTTTTCTGTGCAGAGTTGGGGGTGCGATTGGCCTTCTCTTCAGCATATCATCCACAAACTAATGGGGCAGCAGAGAGGGCAAATCAGGGTCTCGAGCAGTACATACGTTGCTTTACCACACAACAACAAGACAATTGGTCGGAGTTGTTGCCCTGGGCTGAGTATGCACGTAATAACGCCGTTAACGAGACCACTGGCCACTCTCCTTTTTCTGCCATCTATGGTTTTTTCCCTCCAGCTCTACCGCTTCAGTTTACTGAACAGGCCATCCCGGCTCTCGATGACCATCTCACTCAACTGCAAGAGATTTGGAGACAGATTCGAGAAAATATGGAGCGCAATGTTGCTGTCCAGAAACGCAAGGCTGACAGGCATAGGTTACAAGCTCCCTCCTATAACGTGGGGGATAGAGTTTGGTTGTCCACTAGGAACGTGAAGTTGCGGGTGCCTTCTATGAAAATGGCACCTCAGTTTATAGGTCCATATAAAATCATTCGCAGCATTAATCCTGTGGCTTATGCTCTTGCCCTTCCTAAACATCTTCGCATGCACAACGTCTTCCACACCTCCCTACTGAAGCCTTTGTTGTGTAACAGGTACACGCGGGTCGTTCCTCCTCCTCCACCTATTCAGGTTGATGGTGAATCTGAGTATGAGGTTAGGAGGGTTTTGGATTCTAGGCTGTGCAGGGGCGCTCTGCAGTACTTGGTCGATTGGGTGGGTTATGGTCCAGAAGACCGGTCCTGGATTCCAGCTTCCGACATGTCTGCCTCTAGGTTGGTCAGGGCGTTCCATGCCTTGCACCCCGATCGCCCTGGTGGTCGTCCTGCCGCTCGTCCTGTTGGTCGTCCGGTGGCCTCCCGTGGAGAGGGGGGTACTGTAACATTGGGAGCTTCCAGCCCTACCTGTGTGCTTGAGGGCAGCATGTCTGATGCTGCTCGCTGACCAATGCCCGGTTTAAATGGAGACAGGCAGGGAGGTGGTTGCATGAGGCGCGGCTTGAGTGGGGGGCGTGGCCTGGTGAAGGTCTTTAAAAACCCTCAGTGTATTCTCAGCAGTTGCCAGATCGTGGTTATCCATACCTGAGCTCCTTGTACCTGACTGCTATATTGAATTAACCCGTTATTGACCTCTGCTTGTTTCTGACTATTCTGTCTTCTGTTGCCCTAAACCATTTTCTTGTACTACGCTACTGCTCTGATATCGACCCGGCTATTCCATTTGACCATTCTGAACTCTGTATTCCTGATTCTGGCTCGGCTGACTACTCCCAGTGTTGTTAACCCTTTCTGTCTAGCTAGTTTACCTGGCCAATTCTAAGGACAAGACAGTTAGAGATCTTTC
>RXON01003417.1:0-34597 GCA_009667805.1 Leptobrachium leishanense
ATACTGTCATTGATCGCCTGTTATCTCCTGGTGTGGGTCCTCGTGGTGCGCGCTCCCTTTATCCGCTGATTCACTGGCGCGCGTCACGTTCAGGTGGTGAAATATCTACTTGCACAATGCGGTGCGGCGGTGGAAAGGAAGCCGCGTGTCCTGTGCAGCCGCCGTCTCGTTATCTCTCAGATTCTCCAGTTTCCGTCACTTTTTCTTTTTCCAGTAACATGTTACGTCAGCGTCCGGATCGCGGTGTGTCTGTGCCGGCAGCTGATCCAGAGCGAAAAACCAAAGAGGAGCCGGGCCCCTGTGGCCCCTGAGCGTCCGGACATCGCGTTTCTATTGGTTGGGGCAGATTTAATATCAGACGCACTTTTAATTTATTTTTATTCTCAGAGAAGAAATAAGAAAAATCTACAGATACCCCATCCCTAAAAATTACCCATAATCCCAATCCCTAACCTTACCCCCGTCCCACGCTGTGACCCCCCCCCCTCCTCCTGGTTGTGGATGGAGGTTTTCGGGGAGCAGGACCCACTATGTGATCTCACTCACCAGTCCGCACTTTGGGGGTATCGGATGGGCATGGTGTGGGGGGAGGGGGTCCTGGAGAAATAATACGACCCTTACCTGCAAAAGATTAAGGCTGGGGTCAGAGGAGCGCAGTGATCACGTCCGTGTTGCCGCACATTTTAACGTCCGTGGCAGCATAGCATTATGATCAGTACAGATCACACACAAAGTACGTGCGCACAGAAGTTAAGACACAGCACATGGACGCAGGTTAGGCAAGAACGTAAAACCGCTAGAACGGACGCACAGAGTGCGCCACGTCCACATAGCTTTGTGTGTGAGTGATGGTACGTGGTCAGACGGACTGCATTTACACGCACAGCATTTATACGTCCAGCATTTACACGTCCAGCATTTACACGTCCAGCATTTATACGTCCAGCATTTACACGTCCAGCATTTACACGTCCAGCATTTACACGTCCAGCATTTACACGTCCAGCATTTATACGTCCAGCATTTACACGTCCAGCATTTACACGCCCAGCATTTACACATCCAGCATTTACACGTCCAGCATTTACACATCCAGCATTTATACGTCCAGCATTTATACGTCCAGCATTTACACGTCCAGCATTTAAATGTCCAGCATTTACACGTCCAGCATTTACACGTCCAGCATTTACACGTCCAGCATTTACACGTCCAGCATTTACACATCCAGCATTTATACGTCCAGCATTTATACGTCCAGCATTTACACGTCCAGCATTTATACGTCCAGCATTTATACATCCAGCATTTACACGTCCAGCATTTACACGTCCAGCATTTAAATGTCCAGCATTTACACATCCAGCATTTACACGTCCAGCATTTACACGTCCAGCATTTACACATCCAGCATTTAAATGTCCAGCATTTACACATCCAGCATTTATACGTCCAGCATTTACACATCCAGCATTTATACGTCCAGCATTTATACGTCCAGCATTTACACATCCAGCAATTACACGTCCAGCATTTACACGCCCAGCATTTACACGTCCAGCATTTACACGTCCAGCATTTATACGTCCAGCATTTATACGTCCAGCATTTACACGTCCAGCATTTACACGTCCAGCATTTACACGCCCAGCATTTACACGTCCAGCATTTACACGCCCAGCATTTACACGCCCAGCATTTACACGCCCAGCATTTACGCGCCCAGCATTTACACGTCCAGCAGTTACACGCCCAGCATTTATACACCCAGCATTTATGCACCCAGCATTTACACGTCCAGCAGTTATACGCCCTGCATTTATACGTCCAGCATTTACACGCCCAGCATTTACACGCCCAGCATTTACAAGTCCAGCATTTATACGCCCAGCATTTATGCATCCAGCATTTATACGCCCAGCATTTACACGCCCAGCATTTATACGCCCAGCATTTATACATCCAGCATTTACACGTCCAGCAGTTATACGCCCTGCATTTATACGCCCTGCATTTATACGTCCAGCATTTACACGCCCAGCATTTACACGCCCAGCATTTACACGCCCAGCATTTAGGCTGGGGTCAGACGAGCGTAGTGTTCACGTCCGTGATTGCGCCTAAAAGTACGTCCGTGATAGCATGAAAGAAAGTCCATTGGAGCCTGACACATGAAGTACGTCCGCACTGAACTGCGGACGCACAACGGCCAGGGGCCCATGGACGCAAGGCAGGCAAGAACGTACAACTCCTAGAACGGCCGCACAAAGTGCGCTGCGTCCGCAACGTCCGCATAGCTTTGTGTGTGAGTGATGGAACGTGGTCAGACGGACTGCATTTATACGTCCAGCATTTATACGTCCAGCATTTATACGTCCAGCATTTACACTCCCAGCATTTACACGTCCAGCATTTATACGTCCAGCATTTATACGTCCAGCATTTATACGCCCAGCATTTACACGCCCAGCGTTTATACGTCCAGCATTTACACGCCCAGCATTTACACGTCCAGGATTTATACGTCCAGGATTTATACGTCCAGCATTTACACGCCCAGCATTTACACGTCCAGCATTTATACGTCCAGCATTTACACGTCCAGCATTTACACGCCCAGCATTTACACGTCCAGCATTTATACGTCCAGCATTTATACGTCCAGCATTTTTCATGGACAAAATGGTTTTGCTTTTTAATTTATTTTCCCTCTATGACGGAATGGAGTATCCGCCTGCGGTCCTGCTCTATCTGACTCCCTCGTTGGTGTTGCCAAGCCCGACTACCGAGTGGCACGGCACCCGGCGTCTCGAGCGGCTTGGGTAGAAGACTACGTGGCGGTGGAGATCTGTAGAGTAGATGGGGCACCCACGGTGGAAATCCGCCCGACTACCGAGTGGCACGGCACTCGGCGTCTCGAGCAGCGGATCTACTGACCATTGAAGGGCTGGAGACGGTCTGCGTGGCGAACCGCGGTTCGGTAGAGTCTCCTTGCAGATGCAGGCACGGCGCTCAGCCGAGGTCCCGATTCGGGGTGGTTGCGGTATCCCAAGATACCGATTCAAGGTGGCGCAACGGCGCGGCGAATCGATGTTCTGCTGCGGAGTTAGAGTGACCCGTTCCTGGGTGGTGGTGATATGTAGCCGACGTAAAATGACAACACCAGGCAGAGCTGTATGTTTCAAACACTCAGATGAACTGAACTCTTTTAATGAACAACGCCACTATTTATGCTGAAGTACAGCAGTCACAATTTGCATACCCATACTAATGAGTTAGGTCAGGTATTTACAATCAACATTCTTCACATTCTCTTAGCCTTCAGCGCACACAACGTTTGTATATCCATTGTTCCAGCACATCAGATTAAACACACACTATCAGAGATCCCTTAAATTAAACATGTAGCTAGATAATGGGGAAACTCCCTGACGCATAAATTACACAGCAGCAAAACTTGTTTACTGGCTACAGAAAAACACATTTACCTACAGGAATATAAGTATGTTTTAAAACCAAAGCTATGTCATTTCACTAAACTAAATTAAACTAAAACCAAACGATGTAAAGTATTTAAAATCACACAGGGTACATCTTATTACAGCACATCAAGTAAAACCACATCTAGCAAGGAAAATAAACTGTTCATACATTGAAACGCACACTGCAAACGTTCAAAGGAAAACAAGGTCCTTTTAAAAATGTCTTGGGTTTGAGTCCTGGGTCTCGCTGCGCCGAGCCCCTATGTCCCTTCCGTGACACCCTCCTACATCCGTCAAAATATACGTCAGTGAAAAAAACGGACTGTGTGGCCACTACTGCGTCTTCCGTACTAACGTACGTCCGTGTGCACGGACGTACAGTCCGTAGAAATCACGCTCGTCTGACCCTAGCCTTATACGTCCAGCATTTACACATCCAGCATTTACATGCACAGCATTTACACGTCCAGCATTTACATGCACAGCATTTATACGTCCAGCATTTACATGCACAGCATTTACACGTCCAGCATTTACATGCACAGCATTTATACGTCCGGCATTTACACGTTCAGCATTTTTACGTCCAGCATTTACACGTCCGGCATTTACACGTCCGGCATTTACACGTCCGGCATTTACACGTCCGGCATTTACACGTCCGGCATTTACACGCCCAGCATTTATACACCCAGCACTTACACGCCCAGCATTTATACGTCCAGCATTTAGGCTAGGGTCAAACGAAAGCATTTTTACACGCGAACGTAAAAAAGTGCGTCCGAACGCATTGACGTATTTTTTCACGGAATTCGCGAAAACGGTCATACGATGCGCATTTTCGTGCATGATGTTTTACGGATCCAAACCAGGAAACTTTGGGCGTCTGGACGTTATGTTGGCCGGACACGAGCAGGGTCTGACGTCTCCAAATCACACACACACACCGCTATCCCGCTGCAGCGCACTCTGTACGTCCGTACTAGAGGTTCAGCGTTCTCGAAAAAATGCGTTCATTTTCCACTTCCGTTCCGTGGCCGGACTTTTGTGCAGCCGTACATCGTATATTGTCCGTCATTGCCCGTCATTTGCTGCTAGTGCGGCCGTAATTAAGTGCGCCAGAATGCACGTTAAAAATGCGTTAGTCTGACCCCAGCCTTACACGCCCAGCATTTATACGTCCGGCATTTATACGTCCGGCATTTATACGCCCGGCATTTATACGTCCGGCATTTATAGGCCCGGCATTTACACGTCCGGCATTTACACGCCCGGCATTTACACGTCCGGCATTTATACGCCCAGCATTTATATGCCCGGCATTTATACGTCCGGCATTTATATGCCCGGCATTTATACGTCCGGCATTTATACGTCCGGCATTTATACGCCCGGCATTTATACGTCCGGCATTTATATGCCCGGCATTTACACGTCCGGCATTTATACGCCCGACATTTACACGTCCGGCATTTATACGCCCAGCATTTATATGCCCGGCATTTATACGTCCGGCATTTATACGTCCGGCATTTAGGCTGGGGTCAGACTAGCACACTTTTAACGTGCGTTCTGGCGCACTTAATTAAGGCCGCACTAGCAGCAAATGACGGGCGATGACAGCCAATATACGAAGTACGGTCGCACGAAAGTCCGGCCGCGCAACGCAAGTGGAAAATGAACGCATTTTTTCGAGAACGCAGAACCGCTAGTACTGACGTACAGAGTGCGCTGCGTCTGCTTGCGGTGTGTGTGTGTGATTTGGAGACGTCAGACCCTGCTCGTGTCCGGCCAACATAACGTCCAGACGCCCAAAGTTTCCTGGTTTGGATCCGTAAAAAATCATGCACAAAAATGCGCATCGTATGACCGTTTTCGCGTATTCCGTGAAAAAATACGTCAATGCGTTCGGACGCACTTATTTTACGTTCGCGTGTAAAAATGCTTTCGTTTGACCCTAGCCTTATACGTCCGGCATTTATACGTCCGGCATTTATACGTCCGGCATTTATACACCCTGCATTTATACGTCCTGCATTTATACGTCCTGCATTTATACGCCCGGCATTTATACGTCCTGCATTTATACGTCCTGCATTTATACGTCCTGCATTTATACGTCCGGCATTTATACGTCCTGCATTTATACGTCCTGCATTTATACGTCCGGCATTTATACGCCCGGCATTTATACGTCCTGCATTTATACGTCCGGCATTTATACGGCCGGCATTTATACGGCCGGCATTTATACGCCCGGCATTTATACGCCCGGCATTTATACGCCCGGCATTTATACGTCCTGCATTTATACGCCCGGCATTTTTGACGGACAAAATGTTTTTCATATTAACTTATTTTCCTTCTACATCTGTCAAAAACAACGTCTGTCACAAAAACGGACTGTGTGGTCACTACCTTGTCAGTCAGAAAGTACCTCCGTTGTGCACAGACGCACAGAATACGCTCGTCTGAGCCGGGCCTTACCCTGCAGCTGCTGGGGAGGGGGTGCACGCCAGAGGATACACTGATTGCACACTAAGGCTAAGGTCAGACTAACGCATTTTTCGCATTGTCCGTGAAAAAGTGCGTTGGAACGAATGGACGTATTTTTTCACGGAATACGCGATAGCGGTCATACGATGCGCATTTTCCTCCGTGATTTTGTACGGATCATCAATAAAACCCTTTTTGCGTCTGGACGTTATGTTGGCCGGACATTAGCAGTGTCTGACGTCTCCTAATCACGCACACACGCCGCTAGCGGACGCAGCGCACTCTGTACGTCCGTACTAGCGGTATCACGTTCTAGAAAAAATGCGTTCGTTTGCCACTTGCGTTGCGCGGACGGACTTTCATGCGGCCGTTCGTCGTATGTTCCCCGGCATTGGACGTCATTTGCTGCTAGCACGGCCGTGATTTCGTGCGGCTAAACGCACGTTAAAAGTGCTTTCGTCTGACCTTAGCCTAAGGGCCATGTTACATACTTGGTGCTAACTTAACCAGAGCGGTTATAATGGCTCTGGGACGTTTACACCAGCTCTGGTTAAGTTAGCACCAACTATGTAACATGGCCCTAATCGTTTACCTGTGCGGCGGCATTAAGGGGTTAATAATACTCTGCCGTGTGATGTACACGCTGCGTGCGGGCGCTGTGAGCAGGTGACAGAGCGCTCCTCTATACACAGAGCTTTAACGAGTCCCTGGGCTCCGCTGGGCTTCCGCTGGGCTCCGCCGCCTCCTGTGCAGCCGCCGTTCCTGGAGAGCGTCCTCTCACCTCTCTCATCCAGGGAAATCCCTTCTTTATTGCCGTGTTGGTATTATTTTAGATTTGTGGGGGAGGGGGGTCAGACATACCCAGGGACACCTTAACGCAGTACATCCCGCTCCCTATGTGCACGGACTATGAGGGGTTAAACCGCTCGGCCGCGCAGGACTCGCCGGCGCCGCCGCTTACCTCAATGTTTAAACCTGTTACTTTCATATTTTAGTCGTTCTGTAATGTGTTCGCGGCGCGCGAGATCTGAGGAAAACCTGCTGCGCGCCTCTTTATACTATATGTATATACTGAGCAGCTATTAATACCGCACTTTGTACCTCGCCACTGCACATGACGGTGACGCTTAGTCACACAGTTACTGGGACAATGTGTATTTAACGCTTTTCCGGTGTCGGCTCAATCTCCCTGCTGAGGTGCGGGTACACGCCTGTGGCCGGGCCCAGCTCTATGATTTGGTTAAGTGGGGTTGCAGTGCAGGGAGGCCTGGCCGGAATCCGTTGACAGGCAGGTGCTGCGGAACCTCTTTAAACCTGATCCTGGAGCACTGCATTCTGGGAATGACAGGAGGAGAGGGCGTTAATAGAGGATGTGACGGGTATAAACACAGGGAATGTCTGACCTCAGGCCCCGACGATGAGGAAAAGGACTCCAGTACTTCCACCATGATTCCTGATCTCTGGGGCCCCTGATATATATTGGGGATCCGTGCTGCACGTGAGACACCTGGGGCCCCTGATACATAGTGGGGGATCCGTGCTGCACATGAGATGCCTGGGGCCCCTGATACATAGTGGGGGATCCGTGCTGCACGTGAGACGCCTGGGGCCCCTGATACATAGTGGGGGATCCGTGCTGCACGTGAGACGCCTGGGGCCCCTGATACATAGTGGGGGATCCGTGCTGCACATGAGATGCCTGGGGCCCCTGATACATAGTGGGGGATCCGTGCTGCACATGAGATGCCTGGGGCCCCTGATACATAGTGGGGGATCCGTGCTGCACGTGAGACGCCTGGGGCCCCTGATACATAGTGGGGGATCCTTGCTGCACATGAGACGCCTGGGGCCCCTGATACATAGTGGGGGATCCGTGCTGCACGTGAGACGCCTGGGGCCCCTGATACATAGTGGGGGATCCGTGCTGCACATGAGACGCCTGGGGCCCCTGATACATAGTGGGGGATCCTTGCTGCACATGAGACGCCTGGGGCCCCTGATACATAGTGGGGGATCCGTGCTGCACGTGAGACACCTGGGGCCCCTGATACATAGTGGGGGATCCGTGCTGCACATGAGATGCCTGGGGCCCCTGATACATAGTGGGGGATCCGTGCTGCACGTGAGACGCCTGGGGCCCCTGATACATAGTGGGGGATCCGTGCTGCACGTGAGACGCCTGGGGCCCCTGATACATAGTGCAGAGTCCATGGTCATCCTGCTATTCAGAGAGCAGGCAGTTTTTCAAATTTTGGTGAATTGCCAGTGAAATATGGTGTCTGTTCGGCGGCAGTGAAATACAGTGCTGTTCGGCGGCAGTGAAATACGGTGTTGTTCGGCAGCAGTGAAATACGGTGTCTGTTCCGGCGGCAGTGAAATACGGTGTCTGTTCGGCGGCAGTGAAATACGGTGTTGTTCGGCAGCAGTGAAATACGGTGTCTGTTCGGCGGCAGTGAAATACGGTGCCTGTTCGGCGGCAGTGAAATATAGTGCTGTTTGGCAGCAGTGAAATACGGTGTCTGTTCGGCGGCAGTGAAATACGGTGCTGTTCGGCGGCAGTGAAATACGGTGCTGTTCGGCGGGGGTGAAATACGGTGCTGTTCGGCGGCAGTGAAATACGGTGCTGTTCGGCGGCAGTGAAATACGGTGCTGTTCGGCGGCAGTGAAATACGGTGCCTGTTTGGCGGCAGTGAAATACGGTCCCTGTTCGGCGGCAGTGAAATACAGTGCTGCTGGTGACTCTGTCTGTGAGCGCCGACGCAGAAAAAAACGTATGGGACAGTGGTTGCACCGATCTTTGCGCCCGAGCAGCTGGCGGGCCACAAGATGCCGGCGCCCTGATGAGCGAGCAACAGAGGAGCCCCTCCCCAGGTCCAGGCCCAGGTCCAGAAACCTCAGTGGTGGATGTAGAGGTAGGCCCTGCGACCCGACTTGATATTCAGCATTTACAATCTTTTATTGCGGCAGAGCCGGCACGCACCACACAGGCACTTACAGCAGAGATCCAGGCTGTGGGGGTCTCACACGGCACGCGTGGAGGAGAGGTCCGATGCTGTAACAGACTGTTGCAATACGATTGCCCTTCATGCTGAAAAATTGGAGGCAAGAGTGGGGGTGCTGGAGGAGGCATTGGAGGAGGCATTGGAGGAGGTATTGGAGGAGGCATTGGAGGAGGCATTGGAGGAGGCATTGGAGGAGGCATTGGAGGAGACATTGGAGGAGGTATTGGAGGAGGCATTGGAGGAGGCATTGGAGGAGGCATTGGAGGAGACATTGGCGGAGGCATTGGAGGAGGCATTGGAGGAGACATTGGAGGAGGTATTGGAGGAGACATTGGAGGAGACATTGGAGGAGGTATTGGAGGAGGCATTGGAGGAGGCATTGGAGGAGGCATTGGAGGAGGCATTGGAGGAGACATTGGAGGAGGTATTGGAGGAGGCATTGGAGGAGGCATTGGAGGAGGCATTGGAGGAGGCATTGGAGGAGGCATTGGAGGAGGCATTGGAGGAGGCATTGGAGGAGGCATTGGAGGAGGCATTGGAGGAGACATTGGCGGAGGCATTGGAGGAGGCATTGGAGGAGGCATTGGAGGAGACATTGGAGGAGACATTGGAGGAGGTATTGGAGGAGGCATTGGAGGAGGCATTGGAGGAGGCATTGGAGGAGGCATTGGAGGAGGCATTGGAGGAGACATTGGAGGAGGCATTGGAGGAGGCATTGGAGGAGGCATTGGAGGAGGCATTGGAGGAGACATTGGCGGAGGCATTGGAGGAGGCATTGGAGGAGGCATTGGAGGAGACATTGGAGGAGACATTGGAGGAGGTATTGGAGGAGGCATTGGAGGAGGCATTGGAGGAGACATTGGAGGAGGCATTGGAGGAGGCATTGGAGGAGACATTGGAGGAGGCATTGGAGGAGGCATTGGAGGAGGCATTGGAGGAGACATTGGCGGAGGCTATGACGGAATGGAGATGTTGTTCCGCCTGCGGGTGTGCTCTATCTGCGTGACCCCCGTCGCTTACCGCTGGCCCGACTACCGAGTGACGCGCACTCGGCGTCTCGTGCGGCCTGGCGTGACCCTGGGGAAGGGTTAGCGGGCGGTGGAGGGGACCCCTGCCTAGAACCAGCCCGACCACTGAGCCATACGGCACTCAGCGTCCCGAGCAGCTGGTTCACTGACCTTGTGGGTGTGGAGTGCGTCTGCGGGCGGCCGTGCGAATCTGGGGATCGGATCTGCCGCGGAGGAATATTCGGATCTGATTGCGGAGGAATATTCGGATCTTATGTGGAGGAATATTCGGATCTTTAAACGGATGAATCTTCGGATCTTACGGGAGCGGCTGAATCTTCGGATCTGATCACCGCTCACTTGGTATACCGAAGCGCGGTACGCGGCCGCGCCTTCGGTTCGGATCTTAAGTCCGTTCTGATCTTAAGTCCGTTCTGATCTTAAGTCCGTTCTGATCTTAAGTCCGTTCTGATCTTAAGTCTGGAACACCGCACCCTGAGACCGTGCGGGATGCTCAGACAGTATATGCGGCGGAGAGTAAAGGACATCAGGCGAGGCTGGATGCACTGGAAAATCTGCCTTTATTTTTCACATCAACATACATTTATCACTTTACACACTTATGAATACAATGGGGATCCCTGCCCGCCCACACAAGTCCCATTGGCCCTCGCTGGCAGGAGGCACCCTGGCCCCGATTCGTATTGGCCGTTACGAATCGGGGAGTTGCCGATTCGGCCATTTTACGATCCGAGTATTCTGATCTGGACCACGAGGTGATCAGAAAATGGCGGCGGGCGTGGCAGACAAAGGGAAAATACATTACGCAATAAACCAACGGGGAACACTTTATTACACCACACAATAATCACATCTAATAAAAAGTACTTGTAAAACTAGGTGCGTGCCACCACACCCAAGTGTCCATAGCCACCACTGTCACTGTGCACCGCCCCTGGCTGAGGGTGCTGGGCCATCCCGTGACACTCCTCCCCCTCCCCCAGTTCGACGCACCTGGTCTGACCCCACCGGGTCATACCGGGGAAGTCGGTGCTCCCAGGCCCATAGTCAGTCTGGGGAGGCCGAGTCACCAGGCCTCTCCATTTGGCCTTGCGGCCGTGCCAGCTTGGTCGGGACCCCATGTCCTTAGAGTTTCCCCGGCTGGGCGAGAGGACATACATCTGAGGCCGGCGTGCCTCCTGTGTCCCCTCCAGGGTTACTGCTCACCCGGGGAACCCGGGTGCTAAATGCACACGCCCCGGGTGCCCAGGTCAGCCGTGGAAAGCACCGTGGCTGCGTGAGGCCCCCGAGCCAAGGGTTGCCAAAATGGGCAGAGGCCAGCGGCGCTCTGCCCCGTTGCCAGCTCTTCCACTGGATGGCCAGGTACGGACACGGCAACTGAAGAGCAAATCGAGCCAAACCTGGCTGCTCTTCCTGGTAGCCGACAAGGGAGACAAATGGATGCAACCGCAGTTGCACGGGGTCATCCTCGCTCTGCCCCTCGGGGCAAGTTGGGAGAAACGGGCAGAGGCCAGCGGCGCTCTGCCCTGGTGTCAGCTCTTCCGCTGGGTGGGGATCTCCTTGCAGGAGATGGTTTCTTTCCCCCCAGGCCCATCAGCAGTTGCGCACAACCCAGCCCGGGGACCATCAGTCTGCTCCACCTGGCAGACCGTGGGTAGTGGGCAGAGGCCAGTGGCGCTCTGCCCCGTGGCCAGCTCTTCAGCTGGGTGAGGACCCCCTTGCGGGAGGATGGTCTCTTCACCCCCCGGGCAATCAATGGTTGCGCACAACCCATCCGGGGGAACCATCCGTCTGCTCCTCCTGGCAGACTTTGAGTAGTGGGCAGAGGCCAGCGGCACTCTGCCCCGTAGCCAGCTCTTCTGCTGGTTGAGATCTCCTTGGGGAAGGATGGTCTCTTCACCCCCCGGGGCAAACAATGGTTGCGCACAACCCATCCCGGGGGAACCATCCGTCTGCTTCCTCCTGACGGACTGTAAGCAGTGGGCAGAGGCCAGCGGCACTCTGCCCCGTAGCCAGCTCTTCTGCTGGTTGAGATCTCCTTGGGGAAGGATGGTCACTTCACCCCCCGGGGCAAACAATGGTTGCGCACAACCCATCCCGGGGGAACCATCCGTCTGCTCTCCTGACGGACTGTAAGCAGTGGGCAGAGGCCAGCGGCACTCTGCCCCGTAGCCAGCTCTTCTGCTGGTTGGAGATCTCCTTGGGGAAGGATGGTCACTTCACCCCCGGGGCGAACAATGGTTGCGCACCACCCATCCCGGGGAGACCATCCGTCTCCTCCCCCGCTGGACCCGTGGCCTCGGCCACCCTGTCCTCTTGCGGGGTGAAGGGGGTAACTTCCTCAGTCGAAACCCCCACGGGCACCCATGGGTCCGCCTCGGCCTCCCATAGGTCCCAAACCTGGGGACTGTCGACTTCCTCCGCCGACCCGTCCCACCACGGGGAGCTCAGGCTCGACTGCGGAACGCCGTCCAACAGTCTTCGTAAGCCACCTCGAGCTCCCACTCTCGCTCGGTCTAGGGACTCCAGCTCCTCAAACACCGAGTCCCTGCTGTCTGACGGGATCTCCAGTTCCCGTCGCTCCAGGATGTCTTCCATCCGTTCCTCTGTCTCCTTCTCCAAACTCGGGGTCGGCGGCCATGCCCTCGTAGAGCAGCCCCGTGCCTCCGTAGCGAGGCCCTGCAATGGAACTGCCTCCCATCGGGCGCGCTGTCGGAGAGGCGGTTAGCCACCGGAGCGCGCGGTACGCGGCGTCCAGTGCGATCTCCTCCTGCACCAGACTCCGGAGCTCGGCTCCCACTCCTCTGGGGCCCGACCTTGCAGGAACGCTGCTCGCACATCGTACTGCACCCGATGGACGACAGCGTCGGAAGGAATGTACGCACCATGGCAGTCCCGCGCTCATGGTCCAGGGCCTCGTACCACAGTTCCTCTGTGGACCTCTGGTCCTGCTCCAGGCCCTCCTGCAGCTCTCTTGCCAACACGACCTTCATGTCGGCGAAGGTGCCAGCGCAGGAGCACCGCTCCTCAATGGGAAATGTGGCGTCCTCAGATGCAGCTCCAGGCGGGCTGTGAGTCTCCATCCGAGGGTCGCTGGGATGAGTGACGTCCTCAGTACAGGCTCCAGGCGAGCTGAGAGTCCCGCAAGCGTAGTCACTGGGGGTTGCAGATTCCCCAGGTGAAGCTCCAGTCGAGCTGTGAGCCTCGACCCAGGGTTCCACAGGATAGGGTTCGGGTTCCAACTTCTGGCTCTGCTCCGCGGAGCTCTGCCAACCGCAGCTCGTGCTGGCGGTCCTTTCCTGTCAAACTCACGGTAGAACTCCCGGATCACCCGGCATCTGTCCGCCGTCGCTGGGGCATCCCCGAGCAGGGCAATCCGACGCCGCACCTCTCGGAGACCAGCATCTTCCTCCACCTCCGCGTGGACAGGGCTGGGGACGGGCGTCGTCGCCCCGTCCTGATCCATCCTAGTCAGCTCCTTGATCAGGGTCTTTCTTTTCTTATTACCCGGCGTTCCTCCCCGGTTCTCCAACATCCCACGCAGGGTGTCCCGGTCATAGTAGGTGTACACCACCATGGCGTAGGTCTCCTAGGGGCCTGCAGAGAGCAATCCCACCGCTGCCACCAGTATGACGGAATGGAGATGTTGTTCCGCCTGCGGGTGTGCTCTATCTGCGTGACCCCCGTCGCTTACCGCTGGCCCGACTACCGAGTGACGCGCACTCGGCGTCTCGTGCGGCCTGGCGTGACCCTGGGAAGGGTTAGCGGGCGGTGGAGGGGACCCCTGCCTAGAACCAGCCCGAACCTGAGCCATACGGCACTCAGCGTCCCGAGCAGCTGGTTCACTGACCTTGTGGGTGTGGAGTGCGTCTGCGGGCGGCCGTGCGAATCTGGGGATCGGATCTGCGCGGAGGAATATTCGGATCTGATTGCGAGGAATATTCGGATCTGATTGCGGAGGAATATTCGGATCTGATTGCGGAGGAATATTCGATCTTATGTGGAGGAATATTCGGATCTTTAAACGGATGAATCTTCGGATCTTACGGGAGCGGCTGAATCTTCGGATCTGATCACCGCTCACTTGGTATACCGAAGCGCGGTACGCGGCCGCGCCTTCGGTTCGGATCTTAAGTCCGTTCTGATCTTAAGTCCGTTCTGATCTTAAGTCCGTTCTGATCTTAAGTCCGTTCTGATCTTAAGTCTGGACACCGCACCTGAGACCGCGCGGGATGCTCAGACAGTATATGCGGCGGAGAGTAAAGGACATCAGGCGAGGCTGGATGCACTGGAAAATCTGCCTTTATTTTTCACAACACATACATTTATCACTTTACACACTTATGAATACAATGGGGATCCCTGCCCGCCCACACAAGTCCCATTGGCCCTCGCTGGCAGGAGGCACCCTGGCCCCGATTCGTATTGGCCGTTACGAATCGGGGAGTTGCCGATTCGGCCATTTTACGATCCGAGTATTCTGATCTGGACCACGAGGTGATCAGAAAATGGCGGCGGGCGTGGCAGACAAAGGGAAAATACATTACGCAATAAACCAACGGGGAACACTTTATTACACCACACAATAATCACATCTAAATAAAAGTACTTGTAAAACTAGGTGCGTGCCACCACACCCAAGTGTCCATAGCCACCACTGTCACTGTGCACCGCCCCTGGCTGAGGGTGCTGGGCCATCCCGTGACAGAGGCATTGGAGGAGGCATTGGAGGAGGCATTGGAGGAGACATTGGAGGAGACATTGGAGGAGGTATTGGAGGAGGCATTGGAGGAGGCATTGGAGGAGACATTGGAGGAGACATTGGAGGAGGTATTGGAGGAGGCATTGGAGGAGGCATTGGAGGACCTCTCTAATAGGTCTAGGTGCAACAATATCAGGCTTCGAGGTCTCCCAGAGTCCGTAACATCGGATAAATTAGTGCTACCTTAGTGGGTATAATGAAGCAGTTATTACAGCCCTCTATGTACTTAATAGACCGAATTCATTGTACCTCAGCAAGTGGAATATGAGGGTCGTTGTCACGGAATGGCCCAGCACCCTCAGCCAGGGGCGGTGCAGTGACAGTGGTGACATGGACACTTGGGTGTGGTGGCACGCACCTAATTTTAGAAGTACTTTTTTATAGATGTGATTGTGTGGTGTAATAAAGTGTTCCCCGTTGGTTTATGGTGTAATGTATTTTCCCCTGTGTTTGCCTTGCTCGCCGCCATTTTCCGATCCTTGTGGCGCAGTTGGAATTCTCGTTTCGGAAAATGGCCGATTCGAACCATCCGGTTCGAATCGTAAAATGGCCGATTCGGACCATCCGGTCCGAATTGGCGACTCCCTGAAGGCCAAGGGCCAATGGGTCCTGGGAGGGCGGGCAAGGAGTCCCATTGTATTCTAATTGTGTGCAGAGTTGTTAAATGCTGGAACTGTAAACAATAAACTCAGATTCTGCAGTGCATTCAGCTTTGACTGGTGTGTCTTTATTTCCACCGTAATTTCGTATCTGAGAGTCCCTCGCGATCTCAGGGTACGGTGCCCATCCAGGTACGAACCGAAGCGAGCGCTCTGTGCCTGCATCGAGTAGCAGGGCAGAGGCGCAGCGCATGAAGATTCGGTTCTCAGAGAGACGGAGATCCGAACCGAAGGGCGCGGCCGCGTACCGCGCTTCGGTATTGCGAGGGATTGCGGTGCGATCCGAATCCCTCGCCCATCCCGGCAGATCCGAAGATTCATCCAGCCTCGATCCGATTCGAAGAGTTTTCCACCGAGATCCGAAGAGCTACCCGCACCGCGATCGGAAACGTTTCCCGCAAGATCCGAAACGTTTCCACATCCGACATTCCTCCGCGGCAGATCCGATCTCCACAGGCGTCCCACGCCTGCAAGGTCAGTGAACCAGCTGCTCGGGACGCTGAGTGCCGTATGGCTCAGTGGTCGGGCTGGTTCTAGACAGGGGTCCCCTCCACCGCCCGCTAACCCTTCCCCAGGGTCACGCCAGGCCGCACGAGACGCCGAGTGCGCGTCACTCGGTAGTCGGGCCAGCGGTAAGCGAAGGGGTCACGCAGATAGAGCACACCCGCAGGCGGAACAACATCCCATTCCGTCATAGTCGTAAGATGTCCTTCTTTCAGGACCTCGCACCCTCTAGATTAGCGAAGCGTAGAGAATGGCGTGTGGTTACAGAGTTGCTGCGCTCTCAAGGCATTCGACGTACATGGGGGGTTTCCATTTCGTATTATAGTTATCCGAGAAGATCACACGTACACCTGCACAATGCCCTGCACACACCTGCACAATGCCCTGCACACACCTGCACAATGCCCTGCACACACCTGCACAATGTCCTGCACACACCTGCACAATGTCCTGCACACACCTGCACAATGCCCTGCACACACCTGCACAATGCCCTGCACACACCTGCACAATGTCCTGCACACACCTGCACAATGCCCTGCACACACCTGCACAATGCCCTGCACACACCTGCACAATGCCCTGCACACACCTGCACAATGCCCTGCACACACCTGCACACACCTGCACAATGCCCTGCACACACCTGCACAATGCCCTGCACACACCTGCACAATGCCCAGGACTTTTTGCATGAATTGGGGTTGGAGGTCCCAGAAGGTGTAACAAGGCTGGTGCCCCCTACCCAGACTGCATAGGGAATGGTCCACGCCGGGAAATTGACCATGTCATTGTTAGCTTGGATAGGATTTTTTGGTGTGGGTCTGAGGGGTGGTAGCCCCGGGTGTCACACATAGCATGTGCTGCATCTTAAACCCCCTTCACAGGGTCTGAATTGATAGAAATGCCAGGTGGTTTCCTTTATATATCTTTTCTTATGCTTCGGGCGGTGGGTTGGGGACACAGCGAATGGAATCTGGAGTCTGTCGCTTGTTGGTTTCTTTGTCATCTTGGTTCCTTTTGGGTAAACCCATTCGTTCGGGACATTATGTTCTTCTATGTGGCCCGGCCTTATTTCTGTTTATTATGTTTTCCTGGACCTTTTTTGTGATGTTTCTTTTGCTTCAGATGGGATTATCTCTCTCCCAGCTCCGTTACTAAGTTTAGGGGGGCGGCAGTGGAGAGGGGGGCGGCAGTGGAGAGGGGTTTAGGGGGCGGCAGTGGAGAGGGGTTTAGGGGGGCGGCAGTGGAGAGGGGTTTAGGGGGGGCGGCAGTGGAGAGGGGTTTAGGGGGGACAGCAGTGGAGAGGGGTTTAGGGGGCGCAGTGGAGAGGGGTTTAGGGGGGCGGCAGTGGAGAGGGGTTTAGGGGGGAGGCAGTGGAGAGGGATTTAGGGGGGGCGGCAGTGGAGAGGGTTTAGGGGGAGGCAGTGGAGAGGGATTTAGGGGGGAGGCAGTGGGGAGGGGTTTAGGGGGCGGCAGTGGAGAGGGGTTTAGGGGCGGCAGTGGAGAGGGGTTTAGGGGGCGGCAGTGGAGAGGGGTTTAGGGGGGGCGGCAGTGGAGAGGGGTTTAGGGGGCGGCAGTGGAGAGGGGTTTAGGGGGCGGCAGTGGAGAGGGGTTTAGGGGGGCGGCAGTGGAGAGGGGTTTAGGGGGGGCGCAGTGGGAGGGGTTTAGGGGGGACAGCAGTGGAGAGGGGTTTAGGGGGCGGCAGTGGAGAGGGTTTAGGGGGGCGGCAGTGGAGAGGGGTTTAGGGGGGGCGGCAGTGGAGAGGGGTTTAGGGGGCGGCAGTGGGGAGGGGTTTAGGGGGGCGGCAGTGGAGAGGGGTTTAGGGCGGCCAGTGGAGAGGGGTTTAGGGGGAGGCAGTGGATAGGGGTTTAGGGGGAGGCAGTGGGGAGGGGTTTAGGGGGGCGGCAGTGGAGAGGGGTTTAGGGGGAGGCAGTGGAGAGGGGTTTAGGGGGAGGCAGTGGGGAGGGGTTTAGGGGGGCGGCAAGTGGAGAGGGGTTGAGGGGGGCGGCAGTGGAGAGGGGTTGAGGGGGGCGGCAGTGGAGAGGGGTTTAGGGGGCGGCAGTGGAGAGGGGTTTAGGGGGGACAGCAGTGGAGAGGGGTTTAGGGGGGGCAGTGGGGAGGGGTTGAGGGGGGCGGCAGTGGAGAGGGGTTTAGGGGGAGGCAGTGGGGAGGGGTTTAGAGGGGCGGCAAGTGGAGAGGGGTTGAGGGGGGCGGCAGTGGAGAGGGGTTTAGGGGGGGCAGTGGGGAGGGGTTGAGGGGGCGGCAGTGGAGAGGGGTTTAGGGGGAGGCAGTGGGGAGGGGTTTAGAGGGGCGGCAAGTGGAGAGGGGTTGAGGGGGGCGGCAGTGGAGAGGGGTTTAGGGGCGGCAGTGGGGAGGGGTTGAGGGGGGCGGCAGTGGAGAGGGGTTTAGGGGGAGGCAGTGGGGAGGGGTTTAGAGGGGCGGCAAGTGGAGAGGGGTTGAGGGGGCGGCAGTGGAGAGGGTTTAGGGGGCGGCAGTGGAGAGGGGTTTAGGGGGCGGCAGTGGAGAGGGGTTGAGGGGGACGGCGGTTGAGGGGGCGGCAGTGGAGAGGGGTTTAGGGGGGGTCGGAAAGGGGGGTTATTATTGCGAGACCTTCAGCGGAAATCGATGGTTCTTGCTTTCTTACAGGAGACTCTCCTCTCTAGCATCTTTTGGCCTGGCAGATCCTTCCTACGCTAGAGCCGTCACCTCTTGTGCAGTCACAGAAAGGAATGGCACCGCGATATTGATACATAATTGGTGTCCTCTCCAAATAGAAAATGTGTACAGATACTGTGGGGAGGTACGTGTTCGTAGAGGGCACCTGCTGCTCCCATAGTTATACCTTTGTGTCTGTTTATGCACCTAATGCCCCAGAAAGCGGGTTCTGGACGACCCTCTCCTCCGCAATTTCCTTGTACGCGAAGGGACGAATCATAATGGGTGGGGATTTTAATGCAACCTTATGTCCACCATTGGACTGTTCTTCAAACTCTCCACGTTTTGCTTCAACCCCCCCACTCTGTCCGGTCAGGACCGCCAGTTACGTGCGTTTGTACACTCGTCGGGCCTAGTGGATATATGGAGGGTACAGAACCCTCTGAAGGAATATACCTTTTACTCTCCGGTCCACTTTGTCTATTCTAGAATTGATTCTTTTTCTGGATCTCCGGATTGCGTTCCCATAGTCTTTAAGGTCTCTATTGGTTCTATTACGTGCTCTGACCATTGCAGGTCTGCTCTCCTACGCATGGGGGAAGTGGGACCCCATACGTCTAACAAAAACGGGGGTTGGGAGGTTGTTCGGGAGTCTCTGGACATATATCTGTCCTCTTACCCTATGGAACGCTCATAAGGCGGTGATTGGGGGGGAGGGTATCATAAACGTAAAAGGCTGCAGTCTATAGTCACTTTACAGGCTACTCTTAGGCGTTTGGAAATCCTGCATAAAAATACACCTATGGTTGACATTTTTTCTGGACTTGCTCGTACCCGTGCGGGATTGAATAGTCTTCTCTTAGATGATGTGGGCCGTTCGTTACTCTAGTCTAAACGGCGGTGGTATGAAGGGGCCAATAAGGCAGATACTATGTTGGCCAGGACACTACGCCCCAGGCACCGCACAGGGTTGATTCTTGTGATTAGGGATGACCAGGGTAAGGTACATCGATCCCCGGAGTCCATTAGGGACGCTTTCACAGCGTATTTTGGGAATCTGTATAGGCATTCTCCTCCGCACACCTAGAGAATACTTTATTATTAGATAAAATAGATGCATATTTAAACCGCCGGGCTCTTCCCTCTCTTAGTGC
Source organism: Leptobrachium leishanense (assembly GCA_009667805.1). NCBI lineage: Eukaryota > Metazoa > Chordata > Amphibia > Anura > Megophryidae > Leptobrachium > Leptobrachium leishanense. The sequence continues at coordinate 19,746 of RXON01003417.1, forward strand.
GGAGCAGATTGCCACGTTGGCATTGCCCATCACTGAGGAGATCAGGAGGACACTGGGTTTGATGCAGCTTCAGGAGGCCCCAGGCCCGGATGGTTTTATGGGACTCTATATGATAAAACTTTTAGCTCCTGGATCCATATTTATCTTCATTGATCTCAGCAGATCAGGTGGGATTTGTTACGGGACGACAGGCGAATGGAAATACTCGTAGAGCAGCGGATCGTATTTGTTTGGCCCATGAGCAATGTATACCCTCACTGTTTATATCATGGGACACAGATAGGGCAGAATGGCCGTTCCTATTCACCTTGTTGACACATCAGGGGTTTCCTCCATCTTTTATCCGGCTCATCTCGGCTCTGTATGATTCTCCGGGAGCGCAGATACTGATACCGGGGACAGAGAGGGTCCCCTTTCGTGTATTGAATGGTACCCGTCCGGGGTGCTCATTGTCCCCGGCGTTATTCGTTCTTTTCCTAGAACCTCTTTTAGACTATCAGGGATGATCCGGGTATAACGGGGTTCGGGGGGGGGGGAGTTCCAATTTAAAGTGTCAGCATATGCAGATGATGTTCTTATTTCTCTGACGAACCCCCAGAATTCTGTGCCTCGGGTAATGGAAAGATTGCAGGAGATCTGGGGGTATGGCATTAATGAGGTTCAGTTGTGCTTTCCGCTTCCGTATTGATTGATATCACCTCCTCTACCCCGATACAGAAATGATATATTTAGGAATGTCTCCCAGCATGCCCCACTAAACTGTATGATGTAATAAAGATTATAAAAAGGGAGCTGGAGTCCTGGGATAAACCCGTTCTATCATGGACGGAAAGGGTTAACTGCATTAAAATGAATGCGCTTCCTGGGTTGTTCTATTTCTTACCTATCCCTCTCGTTATTACTGATATGTTACAGCGTGCAAGTGATGAGTTTGTATGGGCCGGGAGGCGCCGCCGGGTGGCGAGACACACACTTTATCGCTCCAACATTGGGTGGGCTAGGGTTGCCCTCACTCTTTTCATGTGATTATGCCACCAATTGGCCCAAATTGCAGCATGGCATTCCCCGAGAGGCTCTGGCAGATGGGTGGATCTGGAGTCGGGCCTTATGAGGCCCAATGTTCTCGATCACTGGTTATGGATTAGTCAGGAAGACCGCCCGACGTTGTGTACAGCTCGTCCTGCGATTATGAATTCTCTTCGCATATGGCACAAGTTGGCGGTGACATGTGATTTAACCTCCTTTCCGTCCCCACTGACCCCAATTTCTGGTAATAAGGATTTTGCGCCTGGACTTACTACAGAACCTCTTCGTCACTTTCTGGACCCAGGTGTGCGCAGGTTGTACCAACTTCACCCCAAAGGGACGTTAATCTCTATGGACGAAATGGCTACCAGATCAGAGGTGAGGGGGGGGGCGCTATCATTTTTGCATCTTCGGCAGGTAATCTTTTGCCACTCGCCCCCATGTTCAAGCAGCAGCCGTGTCTAACCCAACCTTTTTTGAGCGCTTTTGTAAGAACCGCTCCTACCCTCGGGGCCTTATATCTTCATCGCCGGACTGGTGGGATTTATCATATATCCGTGCATGGGAAAAAGACTTTGGTGAAACACTGGATTCAGAGGACTGGCTGGACATATGGGACAGGTCATGTTCGGTGTCTGTGTGTCCTTGTTACCCCGGATCAAATGACCCAAATATTCCAGATGTTTGTTGGAGGTTATGTGGTACGCGCGCTTCTTATTTCCAGATGTGGTGGACCTGTCCGCTTCTGGTATCTTATTGTTTGGAAATACGGCATATGTTGCATAAATCTGTCTCTATGGACCGGTGGGCATTCCTGCTCTCCAGACCGGTCACAGGTTTTACGTTTCATCAGGAGAATAGGGTAATGGCCAAAATCACGTTGGCTGCTAGACGAGCGGCGGCAGAGGTTTGGAGACGGCCATGATTACCGAAGATGGCTAAAGTCTATGCTAAAATCAGGGATACCCGGTTACGGACGAACTAACTGCGTTGGTCCATTCTACAGCACCCTCTTCTAACCAAACCTGGGGACCACGGCTGGAGTCAGGACTGGAGTGGGTTCATTTTTCCCCTTGGCCTATTTCATGGCTTATCTATGTTTTATAATCTCTATAAATACTGTATATACATATATGTGGGTTATTTTCTGTCTCGAGCCTCTCTCTCCTATTTTATTTTTTCCGTTCGGGATATAAAAAGGGAAAAACGGAAGCTTTAGCTTTCTGCTTCCGTGAGATTGTTATATTAAGGCGCTGTGATGTCTGTATAAAGCTGATATACCTTGATATGATGATGTGCATTCAATAAATTAGGATTAAAAAAAAGGCTCTTATTTTTAGGAAATTTTTTTAGGCATTTTTTCGTGATTTATTTGGAGATTTTTTTTTACATTTTTTCTGAAAATATATAGAATTTTTTTTTAAATAGCATTTTTTCTTTTTTCTGTAACAGACCTTTTTATTATTATTCATAGGATCCTCTATGTTAAATACAGCACAAACATGTCTGGAATTGTTTTGCAAATGTGTTTTAAAAATTGCATTTTTCCTTTTTTATTTACCCGTTTGTTGGCTGGTTGGCTTTTTCCGGCGGCTGGTTGGCTTTCTGTTCGGCGGCTCGTTCACTGCACTTCGGGACCCTGCGGTGAAAGCTGAATTTATTGCACAATTGGTGAATTGAACTCACCGAAGTGCGGCAAACATAAGAGCACCAAAATGTCGGTGTACTTCCGGTGCTCTCTGAATCACCCCACAGGTGTTATATAAACTTAAAATGACTTACAGGGTTATTCAGAGAGAGGTGAAACTCAGGAGATTGACTGGAGTAGTGAAAATTCTAGGTCAATTCTAGGAAAAATTCTCCCATTTATCTCACTTTCCAAATTGGCTGTTTTGACCTAGAATTTTCACTTCTCCAAAGGTTCACTTTTCTCTGCATAACCCTGTTAGATAAAATAAAAATGTTATTCACGTTTCCGTTATAAAGTGACCAGTGATCCTGCACCAACTCACCTCCTCATTCACCGCATAAACGGCCAGTGTGGAGGTGAGACACACACAGGGTTTTTATGGTGACCACAAACTTCCCACCTACCCCAACAGTTCCCATTGGCTAGTTTCAAGACCAATTCAGGTTTCCTTCTGGTCCTCCTCAGGTTCTTGCGAGATTACGGCTGGTTGATGCACATGCGTGCGCTTGTCCGGCTTGAAACGGCTGGCCGATAAATCCTCTCGGTCAACAGATACGGGGTGAAGCACACACACTCGCAATCAGTTATCACACACAATGAATCAGACTGGGACAGGGTTTCCCTGACAAGGCTGACTCACACATGCAGCAGGTAAACAGACAATAGCATTCTTGCATAATCACATCACACAAATATTCTGCACAATAAAACATTGTATAAAGGAAGGGGATGGAGAATGGGTTCCTTCAAGCAGGGGGAGCGCCATGTCCGGTCCATGACATGCCTGTACGGACGTGCCTACCGGCATTTTGCAGCGTTGTAACACTGCAACGGGGCCCATCACAGGCGTGTGCATGCACACGAAATGCGTACACCAAGTGTCCGCCCACAAAGCCTCCCCCCTCAAAACGCTGGACGTGCGTTGACGAGGCTGCAAAGAGCGATCCTCCATAGGATGCAATGACCACGCTCGTCTGAGCCCGGCCTAAAGGCGTTATGCGCCGCGCCGCAGTGAGGGGAGGCCTCTGAATTTCACACCCGCCAAGGTCACGTGATGTGGAAACGGAGAGGTCAGAGCCTGGTCTTTCCAATGATGCCAAAAATCACCATGTAATGTGTAAAAAGAAATAACAGGGTTAGGAGAGGCTTAGAGATCTGGGTTAGGGTCAGAGTTAACCCTCGCCTGACATTCTGCTCCATATTTTCTGGACTTTAAGGTGACAGATTCCGCCCCATTTGATGTGAGCGCAGCCAGAAACTCGATTTTTAGTTTCTTTTAAAAACGTATAATTATTTTTGTTTCCCACATTTTTCCAAAGCAAAAATTTATAAAATATTTTCCACAGTTTTGGTACTTTTTTTGGGGGGGGGGGGGTTTACTCCAGACTTGAGATGTAAACGCAGCGCTGCTGCCAGGCCGTGCGCTGCTATTCATACGGTTTATTGCCAGACTTTTAAGGCGTTATTCATGTCATTGAAATTCCACAGCTTTTCACTTCGGCGATTCAATTTCAGCAAACCTGGTGAATTCGCTCTTCTGCCGGATGGTCACCGTTGTGAAACGAAGATGGTGTCGTCGTAGCCACATGAAAAAGCTGGAGGACGTCACCAAAGAGCATCGACGCGGCCTTAGCGAATTCCACCGAACTGCAAAAAAAACAACTGTTTGGTTTTCGGAATTGCCTTACAATTCTTATGCGCCATATGGAGCCAAGTGCGGCTCATTAACATGTGAGTGTGACACTTATACATATCTACTTCCGGTACACTTTAACGGTGTTGCACTAGGGGAGTGCTTTGGGATAATTTTTTATACACTGCAAGGGAAATTCGATTGAAGACTACGAGTATATCGAAGGTTTATGGGCACCTGAACACAACTGAAGACCCATATACGCAATTCATCCTAGAGCCTACGACAGGCTCAGAAATATGTGAGTTGGACAACTGTTTCCTATTTCTTCTGCACATTTGAATCTACATATTGCGCTATTTGTGGTTTTTTTTTTCCCGCTTTTGTAGAGACGTTTATACACTGAAAAGAGTGGATTCTGGGAGGACTCAGAAGAAACACAGATGGACATGTTTAGTGTTTAATCATATATACCAGTTTTCACTGGCGCTCCATTGATTGTTTGTTCTGTATATTCTCAGGTTTTTAGAGGAACCTCCATATATGACGTGTAGCGTATATGATTAGCCATTATTCCTGAGGGCGCTTCACTGTTTTCTTCTTTTTGGTTATACTGTCGTATAATAATAATTTATGAATACAATATCTGTACTGAGGGAAAGGGGAGTGTGAGGATCCTGAGGACGAGCAGTGGCACTAGTGCCTGCTCTCCGGTGCGGCCGCTCAGGTCTCACAGGGTTTTAGCTTGTGCCATTACAGGGATGAATGCTCCATATGCAAATCAGTCTGCTCTCACCCAGAAAGGGCGGCCGGTACTGATTGCCAAGGACGTCATCCCTGCACGAGAGGTGCAGCAACCCCCGACGATCATTTTCGGCCTTGTTAGGCCTCTTCACAAACCCCCCATTTCCCTCACTATAAGTTTACAGGGTCATCCAGACGACCCCTTGCTTGATGTGCCTAGAGGAGTGTCAGCTATACCCTCCTGACGAGGCCGAAACGATCGTCGGGGGTTGCTGCACCTCTCGTGCAGGGATGACGTCCTTGGCAATCAGTACCGGCCGCCCTTTCTGGGTGAGAGCGTCTGATTTGCATATGGAGCATTCATCCCTGTAATGGCACAAGCTAAAACCCTGTGAGACCTGAGCGGCCGCACCGGAGAGCAGGCACTAGTGCCACTGCTCGTCCTCAGGATCCTCACACCCCCCCCCCTTTCCCTCAATATCTGTACTGAATTCTAGGAAAAGGAAGTGGACGTGGTGCCCAGAAGCTGCAGACCGGTGTCCATGGTTCTCTTTATCCTTGTGAAGCCGGCCCTTGCCATCTGTATGTGGCATGCCGCACAGAGCGGGCACTGTTCTCCGGCCCGGCGGCAGCCCCGTATAATGGCGTATTGTTGCGCTCGCTTGTCTTTACAATGGGGCGTCCTGTCGCGCGTCCTCGGCTGTCCCCACCCTCCCTGGCACGCAGCACAAATTCCTCCTGTGACATAGACACAGCTATGTGCACTCAACCCACGCCGCCGCTGCCAGCTCCTCATTATCTCTCGCCACAATGGAGATGCCTGACCCCCCACCCGGCCGCTCCCCGCACACACCTCACCCCCCCATCCCCCTGGAGACCAGGAATGTGCAGGACCTTTCACACACATAGCGGAGCGCGCTCCGACCTACCAGAGGTATCCCTGCCCCCATCACCCAAGCGAAAGGGACACAGGCGAGAGGGCACACGCGTAACACAACCACCACCACCACGAGCCCAAAACCCGGAGAAATGCAGGCGTGAGGGAACACGTGCAACACAGACACCGCCATGCACCCCAAAACCAGAGAAACGCAAGCGAGAGGGCAAACGCGCAACACAGCCACCGCCACGTGCCCAAGACCACAGAGAAACGCAGGCGAGAGGACACATGCGCAACACAACCACCACCACACACCCAAATCCAGAGAAACGCTGGTGTGAGGGTACACGCGCAACACAACCACCACCACGCGCCCAAAACCAGAGAAACGCAGGCATGAAGGCACACGCGCAACACAGCCACCGCCACACGCCCCAAAACCACAGAGTAACACAGGCGTGAGGGCACATGCGCAACACAGCCAGTCAGCCACCACCACGCGCCCAAAACCATATAAACGCAAGCGTGAGGGCACACGCGCAACATAACCACCACCACGCGCCCAAAACCACAAAGAAACACAGGCATGAGGGCACACGCGCAACACAGCCACCGCCACGTGCCCAAGACCACAGAGAAACGCAGGCGAGAGGACACATGCGCAACACAACCACCACCACACACCCAAATCCAGAGAAACGCTGGTGTGAGGGCACACGCGCAACATAACCACCACCACGCGCCCAAAACCACAAAGAAACACAGGCATGAGGGCACACGCGCAACACAGCCACCGCCACCAGCCCAAAACCACAGAAACGCAGGCGTGAGGCACAACACAACCACCACCACGTGCCCAAAACCAGAGAAACGCAGGCGTGAGGGCACACGCGCAACACAGCCACCGCCACGCGCCCAAAACCAGAGAAACGCAGGAGTGAGGGCACACGCACAACACAGCCACCGCCACGTGCCCAAAACCACAGAGAAACGCAGGCGTGAGGGCACACGCGCAACACAGCCACCGCCACGCGCCCAAAACCAGAGAAACGCAGGCGTGAGGGCACACCTACAACACAACCACCACCACGTGCCCAAAACACAGAGAAACACAGGCGTGAGGGCACACGCGCACCACGAGCCCAAAACCAGAGAAACGCAGGCGTGAGGGCACACGCGCAACACAGCCACCACCACGAGCCCAAAACCAGAGAAACGCAGGCGTGAGGGCACACGCGCAACACAGCCACCACCACGAGCCCAAAACCAGAGAAACGCAGGCGTGAGGGCACACCTACAACACAACCACCACCACGTGCCCAAAACCACAGAGAAACACAGGCGTGAGGGCACACGCGCACCACGCGCCCAAAACCACAGAGAAACGCAGGCGTGAGGGCACATGCGCAACACAGCCACCACCACGCGTCCAAAACCAGAGAAACGCAGGCATGAAGGCACACGCGCAACACAGCCACCACCACCACGTGCCCAAAACCACAGAGAAATGCAGGCGTGAGGGCACATGCGCAACACAGCCAACACCACGCGCCCAAAACCACAGGCGTGAGGGCACATGCGCAACACAGCCACCACCACACACCCAAAACAAGAGAAACACAGGCGAGAGGGTGCACGCGCAACAGACACCGCCACGCGCCCAAAACCAGAGAAACACCGGCGTGAGGGCACACGTGCAACAGACACCGCCACGCGCCCAAAACCAGAGAAACACCGGCCTGAGGGCACACGTGCAACACAACCACCACCACGCGCCCAAAACCAGAGAAACGCAGGCGTAAGGGCAGACGCATAAAATAGCCTCTGCTGTGCCCCCCTGGCATTGCCCCCTGGCTGTGTTGTTTGCGCATTAAGCCGCCATAATGTGTTTTCTCAATCATTGTTCGGGTATTTCCGGGTTCCTTGGGGGGGGCAGTGAGGGGGCCCCGGGGGGAGCAGTGAGGGGGGCCGGGGGAGCAGTGAGGGGGCCCCGGGGGGAGCAGTGAGGGGGGCCCGGGGGGAGCAGTGAGGGGGGCCCGGGGGGAGCAGTGAGGGGGCCCCGGGGGGAGCAGTGAGGGGGGCCCCGGGGGGAGCAGTGAGGGGGGCCCGGGGGCAGTGAGGGGGGCCCCGGGGGGAGCAGTGAGGGGGGCGGGGGGGCAGTGAGGGGGCCCCGGGGGGAGCAGTGAGGGGGCGGGGGGGCAGTGAGGGGGGTCTGGGGGGCAGTGAGGGGGGTCCGGGGGGGCAGTGAGGGGGGTCAGGGGGGAGCAGTGAGGGGGTCCGGGGGGAGCAGTGAGGGGGCCCGGGGGGCAGTGAGGGGGTCCGGGGGAGCAGTGAGGGGGGCGGGGGGCAGTGAGGGGGGTCCGGGGAGCAGTGAGGGGGCCCCGGGGGGGCAGTGAGGGGGGTCCGGGGGAGCAGTGAGGGGGGTCGGGGGGAGCAGTGAGGGGCGCGGGGGGGCAGTGAGGGGGTCCGGGGGGGCAGTGAGGCGGGGTCCGGGGGAGCAGTGAGGGGGGTCCGGGGGGGCAGTGAGGGGGTCCGGAGGGAGCAGTGAGGGGGCGTGGGGGGCAGTGAGGGGGGTCCGGGGGAGCAGTGAGGGGGGTCCGGGGGGAGCAGTGAGGGGGGTCCGGGGGGGGCAGTGAGGGGGCGTCCGGGGGGAGCAGTGAGGGGGGTCCGGGGGAGCGGTGAGGGGGCCCCGGGGGCAGTGAGGGGGGCCGGGTGGGCAGTGAGGGGGGTCCGGGGGAGCAGTGAGGGGGTCCGGGGGGGCAGTGGGGGGGCCCCGGGGGGCAGTGAGGGGGGCGGGGGGCAGTGAGGGGGTCCGGGGGAGCAGTGAGGGGGGTCCGGGGGGAGCAGTGAGGGGGCCCGGGGGGCAGTGAGGGGGTCCGGGGGGCAGTGAGGGGGGCGGGGCAGTGAGGGGGGTCCGGGGGGGCAGTGAGGGGGGCGCGGGGGGCAGTGAGGGGGGTCCGGGGGGGCAGTGAGGGGGGTCCGGGGGGCAGTGAGGGGGGTCCGGGGGAGCGGTGAGGGGGGCCCCGGGGGCAGTGAGGGGGGTCCGGGGGAGCAGTGAGGGGGGTCCGGGGGGGCAGTGGGGGGGCCCCGGGGGGGCAGTGAGGGGGGCGGGGGGCAGTGAGGAGGCCCCGGGGGCAGTGAGGGGGCCCCAGGGGGAGCAGTGAGGGGGGCAGTGAGGGGGCCCCAGGGGGGCAGTGAGGGGGGGCAGTGAGGGGCCCCTGAGTTGTTCTGTCTTTAGGTAAACACTTGTATTTAGAAAGGTTTTCCTCTGCTGAGTGTGATCTATTCCTGGCAGGCCTCTAAGGGGTTAATGGCACGGCTACCATGGGTGTGCAGAGCGGTGTGGGTGTGTCCTGGCTCGGGTGGGTGTGTCCTGGGGTGGGAGGGGGGTGAGTCACGTGGGGTTACTGGGCTCCGCCTCCTTCCTCTCTTCTCGGTCTCAGTTCGGGAGGGTCAGGATCCGCTTCCCGGCAGAAGCAGCAGGTAACTCTCCCGCCGGGGGCTCGGGGGGGGGGGGGGGCAGGTTTTGAGGGGCTCGGTGGGGGGGGCGCGCGCCAGGTTTGTAGTTTGCGCGGGGACAGGAAGGTGTTAAAGAGGGGCCTGACACCGCTTCCTGTATGGGGGGGGGGGGGGTCTTGCTTCAGTCTCTTCATAGAGTGTCAGCTCATGGGGTTTCTGGCTTTGTAAAGCGCCACGGAATCTGTTGGCGCCATATAAGTAACTAAACTCCTCCTGTAAGTTACTGCAAAGCCTAAAGGGGGGGGGCACTATCACCCCCCCCCAGGAGCCCAGGGGTTACCCGAGCAGGCCCCCCCCAGGAGCCCAGGGGTTACCCGAGCAGGCCCCCCCCCAGGAGCCCAGGGGTTACCCGAGCAGGCCCCCCCCCCTGGAATATCTCTCACATTGTGTCGCGCACCGCCTCCCATTCTCCTGGTTTAGCGGATAAGCCCCTGTTTGGTGGTGACGGTGTATGTGGGTGAGAGGTGAGCGCAGGTGACATGTGCACATGACGGAGCGCGGGTGTGTTTTGGGAGGGGTGCGCTCAGACTCCACTTAACCCTTGCAGCACCTGTTGCGGCGCGCGCAGGGATGGCATGCGCTGTTTTGGGTTGAGACGCTGCTTTTTTGGGGTCTGTGAAGGCGTAATAACGTGTATTTATAGCTCTCATGTGACGCGCCCGTCTCACAGGGGAGTGAGCGCCCTCGGAGGCGTTCTTGGTGGCTTCTGATGTCCTGTGGCGTCTCATGGTCCATGACGTGGTCCAGGCCTGCCCGCTGCACGCCCAGGGTTGGCACATGCCCAGGCCAGCCGCTAATGTTATGGGTCCCGCAAGGTCAGCGCTCTGAGCTCAGCCCGCGCCTCGTTCAGGAGCCGGTGTGCAGCCATGCCCGGCCGCGGGTTAATGTATCATCTGCCCGGGTTCACGGATTCCTCAGGGTTTGTGCCGCGTAATCCTTCCTCCACAACCAGCTTTTCCGCCTGAGTTTCCCTGTTCGGAGTCAGCGCGGCTTCCGCTTCTACTCGCCTGCAAATGTTACATGGATGTCACCGTCTCTGCGCTGTGTGTGTGTGTGTGTGTGTTGTGTCTGTGTGTGTGTCTGTGGTGTGTGTTCTGTGTGTGTGTCGTGTGTGTGTTGTGTGTGTGTGTGTGTGTGGTTGTCTGTTGTGTGTCTGTGTGTGTCTGTGGTCTGTGTGTGTGTGTCTGTGTGTGTGTGTGTGTCTGTGTGTGTGTGTGTCTGTGTGTGTCTGTTGTGTGTGTGTGTGTCTGTGTGTGTCTGTGTGTGTCTGTGTGTGTCTGTGTGTGTGTGTGTGTCTGTGTGTGTCTGTGTGTGTGTCTGTGTGTGTGGTGTGTGTGTGTGTGTCTGTGTGTGTGTCTTGTGTGTCTGTGTGTGTGTGTCTGTGTGTCTCTGTGTGTCTGTGTGTGTGTTGTGTCTGTGTGTGTGTGTCTGTTGTCTGTGGTGTGTGTGTGTCTGTGTGTGTCTGTGTGTGTCTGTGTGTGTCTGTGTGTGTCTGTGTGTGTTGTGTGTGTTGTGTCTGTGTGTCTGTGTGTGTCTGTGTGTGTCTGTGTGTTGTCTGTGTGTGTCTGTGTGTGTCTGTGTGTGTTCTGTGTGTGTCTGTGTGTGTGTCTGTGTGTGTGTGTTGTGTGTGTGTCTGTGTGTGTGTGTGTCCTGTGTGTGTGTGTTGTGTGTGTGTGTGTCTGTGTGTGTCTGTGTGTCTGTGTGTGTCTGTGTTGTGTCTGTGTGTGTCTGTGTGTGTCTCTGTGTGTCTGTGTGTTGTGTGTGTGTCTGTGGTGTCTCTGTGTGTCTCTGTGTGTCTCTGTGGTGTCTGTTGTGTGTCTTGTCTCTGTGTGTGTGTCTCTGTGTGTGTGTGTCTCTGTGTGTGTGTGTGTCTCTGTGTGTGTGTGTGTCTCTGTGTGTGTGTGTGTCTCTGTGTGTGTGTGTGTCTCTGTGTGTGTGTGTGTCTCTGTGTGTGTGTGTCTCTGTGTGTGTGTGTGTCTCTGTGTGTGTGTGTGTCTCTGTGTGTGTGGTCTCTGTGTTGTGTGTGTTCTCTGTGTGTGTGTGTCTCTGTGTGTCTGTGTGTGTCTCTGTGTGTGTTGTGTGTCTCTGTGTGTGTGTGTCTCTGTGTGTGTGTGTGTCTCTGTGTGTGTGTGTGTCTCTTGTGTGTGTGTGTGTCTCTGTGTTGGTGTGTGTCTCTGTTGGTGTGTGTGTGTGCTCTGTTGTGTGTGTCTCTGTGTGTGTGTGTGTCTCTGTGTGTGTGTGTGTCTCTGTGTGTGTGTGTTGTCTCTGTGTGTGGTGTGTGTGTGCTCTGTGTGTGTGTTGTCTCTGTGTGTGTGTGTCTCTGTGTGTGTGTGTGTGTGTGTGTGTCTGTGTCTGTGTGTCTGTGTGTGTGTGCGCCGTCCTGGAGATGTTGGCTTGGTGCTGTATCTGTGTGTGTGTGTGTGTGTGTGTGTGTGTGTGTGTGTCTGTGTCTGTCTGTGTGTGTGTGTGTGCGCCGTCCTGGAGATGTTGGCTTGGCGCTGTGTGTGTGTTGTGTGTGCCGTCCTGGAGATGTTGGCTTGGCGCTGTGTGTGTGTGTGTGTGTGTGTTGTGTGTGTGTGTGCGCCGTCCTGGAGATGTTGGCGCAGCGCTGTGTGTGTGTGTGTGTGTGTGCGCCGTCCTGGAGATGTTGGCTTGGCGCTGTGTGTGTGTGTGCCGTCCTGGAGATGTTGGCTTGGTGCTGTGTGTGTGTGCGCCGTCCTGGAGATGTTGGCTTGGTGCTGTGTGTGTGTGCGCCGTCCTGGAGATGTGGCTTGGTGCTGTGTGTGTGTGTGCGCCGTCCTGGAGATGTTGGCTTGGCGCTGTGTGTGTGTGTGCGCCGTCCTGGAGATGTTGGCTTGGCGCTGTGTGTGTGTGCACCGTCCTGGAGATGTTGGCGTGGCGCTGTGTGTGTGTGCGCCGTCCTGGAGATGTTGGCGTGGCGCTGTGTGTGTGTGCGCCGTCCTGGAGATGTTGGCGCTGTGTGTGCGCCGTCCTGGAGATGTTGGCGCTGTGTGTGCGCCGTCCTGGAGATGTTGGCGCTGTGTGTGCGCCGTCCTGGAGATGTTGGCTTGGCGCTGTGTGTGTGTGCGCCGTCCTGGAGATGTTGGCTTGGCGCTGTGTGTGTGTGCGCCGTCCGGAAGTTGGCTTGGCGCTGTGTGTTGGCTGGAGTTGTGTATGTGTGCGCCGTCCTGGAGATGTTGCTTGGCGCTGTGTGTGTGGTGCGCCGTCCTGGAGATGGTTTGCGCGGCGCTGTGCGCTGCTGTGGAGTATCGCGCGTGTGCTGTGCGCTGGCCGTCCGGAGATGTTGTCGCAGTGCTGTTGGCGGCTGCTCCCGGGTATTCGCAGCTCACATGTGCGCCCACCACCTCCACTTCTGATTTAAACACCTTAATCCGGACCCGCGGCTTCTCTCCCCGGCGGCTCCGTGTGTCTCTGCCATTCAGAGGGGGGGTAAACATCTGTCCTAACTCTGCCCCTGCCAGCATGTTAACCCCCAGAACACCGTGTCTCGCACGCAGCGTCAGTGAATCCCACGCAAGGTCAGGAGAGAGATTTGGGAGTGTCGGAGAAACACCCGGATACTTTGAGGACGCAGGGAGTGCCAGCGAGCGGAAAAAAACACGGCTTCGCCAAACCCACACCAGAGTGTGTGTTGTGCTCCGCTCCGGCGTGCGCACACGTGATGACACTATTACATGTTCGGGGACTCGGTTTTCCCAGGCAGATAAAAAGCAGGATCTTTGGTTTCATGGTGATTCGCCAAATCCAGGCGCAAAGGTGTAACCAGTTTATTAACGCTGAGGATAATAATGGCTGCTCGGCTGAGGATACTGGGAGTCGCTTGGATATAGTGTCAGCTTGAGCTTCCTAAGCGCACACATCTCGCGCCGTCCCAGGTGTTTTACCAGATTGAGTCTCGTAGTTCGACGTCTGTGCCTGTATAACCCTGTGTCTTAATAGCGGTGTAACCGGCGTGCTTAGACTGCCGGAGGCATTACTGGTTTTATAAAGGTCTCGGGATCTCTGCGCCGGCTCCTGCTGCCGCTTTATATAAAGGTCTCGGGATCTCTGCACCGGCTCCTGCTGCCGCTTTATATAAAGGTCTCGGGATCTATGCGCTGGCTCCTGCTGCCACTTTATATAAAGGTCTCGGGATCTCTGCGCCGGCTCCTGCTGCCGCTTTATATAAAGGTCCCGGGATCTCTGCGCCGGCTCCTGCTGCCGCTTTATATAAAGGTCTCGGGATCTCTGCGCCGGCTCCTGCTGCCGCTTTATATAAAGGTCTCGGGATCTATGCGCCGGCTCCTGCTGCCGCTTTATATAAAGGTCTCGGGATCTCTGCGCCGGCTCCTGCTGCCGCTTTATATAAAGGTCTCGGGATCTTGCGTGCTGCTGGCTCCTGCCTGCCGCTTTATATTATAAGGTCTCGGGATCTCTGCGCCTTCTCCTGCTGCCGCTTTAAGGTCTCGGGATCTCTGCGCCTTCTCCTGCTGCCGCTTTATATAAAGGTCTCGGGATCTCTGCGCCTTCTCCTGCTGACGCTTTATATAAAGGTCTCGGGATCTCTGCGCCTTCTCCTGCTGACGCTTTATATAAAGGTCTCGGGATCTCTGCGCCTTCTCCTGCTGCCGCTTTTATATATAAAGGTCTCGGGATCTCTGCGCCTTCTCCTGCTTGCCGCTTTATATAAAGGTCTCGGATCTCTGCGCCTTCTCCTGCTGACGCTTTATATAAAGTCTCGGGATCTCTGCGCTTCTCCTGCTGCCGCTTTATATAAAGGTCTCGGGATCTCTGCGCTTCTCCTGCTGCCGCTTTATATAAAGGTCTCGGGATCTCTGCGCCTTCTCCTGCTGACGCTTTATATAAAGGTCTCGGGATCTCTGCGGCCTTCTCCTTGCTGACGCTTTATATAAAGGTCTCGGGATCTCTGCGCCTTCTCCTGCTGACGCTTTATATAAAGGTCTCGGGATCTCTGCGCCTTCTCCTGCTGACGCTTTATATAAAGGTCTCGGGATCTCTGCGCCTTCTCCTGCTGCCGCTTTATATAAAGGTCTCGGGATCTCTGCGCCGGCTCCTGCTGCCGCTTTATATAAAGGTCCTGGACGTGCAATGTCAAATCGTGGCTCCTGATTGGCTGAGCAACTTCCTGGTCAGGTGGTTTTGCCGTGTGATCCCTGGGGGCCTCGGACATGTGATTTGGGTGTAAACAGTAACATGTCGGCATTCTCTGGGGTCCTGGCAGACTCTGACTCCTATCATGCTGGTGTGTGGTTGCCAGCTCTGCTTGGCAGGTGGCGGCGGTTGGTTCTGTGCCGCGGCGCCGGGTCTCAGCCGGTCGGTAGTTTTATAACAGCTTTTCC